>JAJIYU010013504.1:0-13806 GCA_030144865.1 Tinospora cordifolia
CTCTATTATGTAACATATTTTATAATGTTCAAGTTTCCTATGTGTTTTCAAGTGCCTAACTATCTATATTACCCTATTGATTTGAGGCACTATCTCATATGGGTTGTAAAGCTTAGATCACAAAACATTTACACTTCAAGCATCATTCAAATCAGTAAGCAAACAGATCCAAGAGGTACACTACTAGAGTTGTTACATCTGACAAGACTGAACTGCAAGGACGGGAGGCACAAACTGGTATGATTGAGACTCAAATTGAGAATATGATGACAAAGGTCACTAGCAAGGTCATGGAATAGATTATGAGGGCATTACCTTAGATGATACCATAGGCGACGCCACAACCGTAGGTACTTGAACAGATCCTAGTGCAGTAGTTATTGCCAGTGCTCAAGGTCCTAGCTTGTCGGAGGGCACAAGAAGACAAGGAAGACAAAGAATAGAGGTACATGTTCATAGAGTTGTAAAAACTCTGCCCATCTCAATTTGATGGAACTTTGACTACATGATGGCAAACCACTGGTACCAAGAATTAAATGAACCCCTAGATGTGTTAGGGCAACGAGTCCCTATAAAGTGGTGCTGGCTATCCTTAAATTCAAGAAACCAGCTAAGAGTTGGTGGAGGATGCTAAAGGTGAATCCAAACACTAACATTAGAGAGATGAATTGGGATGAGTTAAAGGAAGTTTTCCATGAGAAGTTCTTCCCAAAGGATAACTTAAAGAAGAAGCAGTCTGATTTTTTCAACTTAACCCAGAGGGACAGGATGGTAGTCGAGTACGAGGTCAAATTTACTGAATTGGCCAAATTTTTACCTGAATTAATAAGGAAGGAGAAAATGAGGTTCAACCAATTTGTAGAAGGTCTCAAGATCGAAATTCGAAAAGTGATAATGTTAATGGGCCTGAAGATGTATAGAGACATCGTAGAAAGGACATTCATATTGGAGAAGAACTCAAGTTTGAACAGAAGTTGAGGAATAAGAACAAAAGGTCGGCAAATGACAAAGACCACCTAAGAGATTATGTGTCAACTATCAGATCCATATCGGAACATCAACTTGTGGTTCAGGCACTATCTCATGTAGGGGATCTGCATCGTTGACAATATAACACCTCAAATGGCGCCATCCCAATGTTCTATTGGTAGCTGTTATTATAAGCAAACTCGTACAAGGCTAAGTGATCCTCCCAACTAATACCAAAGTTCAAAATGCAAGATCGTATCACTCGCTCGGACTAACCATTAGTCTGCTGATGGAATGTTGTATTCAGATTCACCTTCGTCCCTAATTGAACCTGTAGTGCTAGTCAAAAACAAGATGTAAACCTAGCGTTTCTGTCTAATACTATGGATAAAGGAACCCATGGAGCCTCATAATCCCTCTAATATAAATTTGGTTCAATCGTTCCACTGAATCCTTGTTATGCATAGGAAGAAAGTGGGAAGACTTTGTCAAACAATCCACAACTACCCAGATAGCATCATGCCTCCGCTGTGTACGGGGTAGTCTTGTAACGAAGTCCATAATGATTTGTTCCCACTTCTACTCTAGTATAAATAAGGGTTGTAAAGATCGTTCAGGTCTTTGGTGTTCAGCTTTAACCTACTGACACGTATCACATCTCTGAATGAAGGCTACTATATCTCATTTTATCCTAGGTCACCAATATGTGCGTTTAACGTCTTGGTACATCTTATTGGCACCAGGATGAACAACATATCTCAAGCAGTGTAGCTTTTCAAGAACACTGTGTCTCAGACTAGCATCATCTAGTACCCACAACCGCCCCCTGAACCTTAGTGCACCTATGAATCAAGTGACCACTCCCCACGAGAAGTGTCATCTGCCCAAGCCCTGAATGTACCATAGTCCACATCACAAGGCTGTCCCACCGTGATCTCCCAAAACTAGACTGGTTGGGCTATAATCTGTGCACTGATTCTAGCCTCAGAAATGACTCATGGATACTCATAATCATGGCAAAATCAATCATCATCCACTCATGAGACATGTGTCTAGCCATGCATGCAATCTCGACCCATTTCCAACTTAAAGCAACAACCACAACATTAGCCTTCCCTTAGTGATACTCAATAGTGAAGTCATAATCCTTCAACAACTCCATTCATTGCCTTTGTCTCATGTTCAAATCCTTCTATGAGAACAAATATCTGAGGCTCTTATGATTTGAAAAAAGCGTGAAACACTCGCCATAAAGGTAATGTTGCCATATCTTAAGAACGAATACTACCGCTGCCAGCTCTAAGTCATGTATCGGGTTGTTCCTCTCATGATCCTTCAGCTATTGGGAAACAAAAGCAACAACCTTGTCATCCTGCATCAATACACAACCCAAGCCTATCCGTGATGCATCAGTGTATATAGTTAACTCTCGGTCGAGCTCTATCAACACTAGTACTGAAGCCATTGTCAATCTCCACTTAAGTTCAAGAAAAGGCATCCTCACACTTGTCAGTCCACACAAATGGAGCATCCTTCTTGGTTAGCTTCATCATCAGAGCTACAATCCTCAAGAAGTTCTCGATGAAATGACGATAATAGCTTGGTAAACCCAAGAAGTTGTGGATTTCAGTCACTGTGATAAGTCTCAACCATCTGATAATCGCCTTGACCTTAGTGGGATCGACAAAAATACCCTTAGCTCTAACCATGTGACCCAAAAATCAGACCTCTGATAACCAAAAATCGTACTTGATGAACTTAGCATATAACATATGTTCTTTTAAGGTCTGTAGTGCGATCCTCAAGCGCTCGACATGCTCCTCACGAGACCTCGAATAGATCAAGATATCATTGATGAAAATAATCACATAGGCATCAAGGTATGGCCAAAACACCCTCTGCATGAGGTCCATAAACATAACCGAGGCATTGGTTATGCCGAACGACATGATTAAGAACTCAGAGTGCCCATATCTAGTGCAGAACGCAGTTTTCGGCACATCTTCTTCCTTGACTCTCAGTTTATGGTACCCAAATCTTAGATCAATCTTCAAAAACACCTTAGCATCTCTAAGCTAATCAAATAATCATCAATATGTGGAAGGGAAAACTTATTCTTGATTGTTACCTTGTTCAGCTGCCGATAGTCGATGCATAAACAAAGGCTCCTATCCTTCTTCTTCACAAACAATACTAAAGCACCCCAAGGTAACACAATAGGAGAGATGAAACCCTTATTAACAACTCCTCCAGCCGGACCTTCAACTCCTGCAACTCCTTAAGCGCCATGTGGTAAGGAGGAATCAATATAGGTTGTGTCCCTAGAATGATCTCGATAATAAAGTCGATCTCCCACTTAGGGGGGCAGCCGTGTAGATCCTTAGGGAACACGTCAAGGAAATCTCTAACGACAGGAATCTCATCAATGTTCGACTGTGAAGGTGCCTCATCTATGGTTGTCAAACCAGTTAGAGTATCAATCTTGCGTTGCGCCACCAATTTGCCATGAATACTCTGCCTATCTAAAGCTCTCACCAAAAAGATGACAATGGGTTGGCTTGGAATCTGAAACAAAATCCTCTTGGCGTAGCAATCCACATGTGCGTGGTACGCAACTAGCCAATCTATACCGAGTATGGCATCAAACTCGAGAAACTCCAACACTCGAAGGTCTACCATAGTCTCAAAGTTCCCCATCCTAAGTACACACCTCTCACATATCATGTTGGGGTAGACGCATTCTCCAACTACAATGCTCAACAACAACTAAGTAGGAGCGCTAATTGGTCTGAGCCCCAATCTATCTACGACACATCTAGAAATAAATGACAAAGTAGAATCAACATTAATCAACACATATATAGATGAATCACAAAGTGAGACAATACCTTCCACCAAGGTCCTTGTCGAATCAAGGTCAGGCTGGGTAACAGCCTGTGTTCTGTCTCTAATAACTGGGGCAGAAGAACTAGGACCCCTTGTAAGAGTCAGACACTCAGCCCTCTTGTGTTCCGATCTGTCCTCACTAATAGCATGTAAAGGGTGGTTTCTGTCCACGGCCTCTACCTTGGGCCCTAGAAAATGTACTTTGATACTCCATCAATGGTTGTGTTTGCACAGGAGTGGCTACAAGTGCTACCGCTTTTGTGGCGGTCTGGCTAGGAGTGCTACTCGACTGTCCCTCATAGAACTTCCTCTTCCTCTGCCTCTAGTGATGACCATAACCTCGATAACCTCCTGATCTACCTCTGTATGATGGTTGAGTCTGTCATATAGCCTACTGCTGTTGTTGTGGTTGTGGCTGAAGAGTGCTGCCAGATACTACAAAAATCTCAAGGCGCTCATCTAATCCATCCATCTCATGCCGTAGGGCCTGCCTTTAGATCTCCTCTAAGGTCTGGGCCCTAAATGTGGAAGTCGCCAGCTTGATAGCAACCCTCAACCCTCATCAATAGAATCTATCCTTCTCTCTCTGATCAGCTATCAACCCAAGTGCATAGGCCTCCAACTATAGGAACCAATGTGTATACTATCTCATTGTCATGGTACCCTGACACAGGCTTAGAAACTCAACCTTCTTACATTCCCGTTCAGTCTCAGGATCGTAAGCCTCAAGAAAAAACTGCTAAACCTGGCCCAAGAGGTGATTGGGCCCTCCATGTTCCTCGTGGATCGCTACCATCTAGTAGCTTCACTTTCTAAGATATGGACTAAAAATAGAACTTGATCTGCCTTGGATAATCGCAGAGTCTCAACATTCTTTTCCATGTTAAGTAGCCAATCCTCTGTCGCCTTTAAGCTGATGCCACTTTTGAACCTCTTAGGGCGCAAGTCCATGAAACTTTTGAGGAGTCGGGCATGGGCTCTCTCATATCTCTCCCTATCTGGGGTGGGAGCGGTAGGAACTACTGCTGCCTCAACTGGTGGTGGTATAGGTGGAGCAGGCTGCACTATTGGCTTAGCCCTCTATCTGTCAGCCTCCAACCTATCAAGTCCCTCTCTCAGTAAGGTTGTCTAGGCCTGAGTAACCTCGTTGGACACTCTAATCACAGTCTTGAGCCTTTGTATAGGCAAGAGCTAAATCAAGGGTGGCGGTGGTGGCGTTGGCTCCTTATGCCCGAGTGGTGGTCTGTCCCACCTAGGTAGTGCTCTACCCCGCCTATGTGGCATCTCTATCTACATTTTGAATTGAATTATTAGTTATTCATGCATTGAAAATAGACTCGACTCTAAAAGTTTAGTAATATTGTACATTCTGTTGAAAATACTTTTATGATTAATAGTTTCCCTCCTTTGTTTGATGTTTCATTTATTTTTGCAATAATTCTGATATCTCATAGGTCTTTCATTTATTAGAGTTTTACAATTCTTTCGAACCTGGTTCTGATACCATCGCTGTCGGGGCTCCTTCCCTAGGCCGAAGGGTGGCTTGACCGGCACAGTGATCCGACAAACTTACTCACCATGTTAAGTTTGCGCAACCACTATTAAGCCTCTCCAACTTCAACTACAAGTGATATCATAATAATTTAAAGACTCAAAAGCGAAAGTAAGCAAACATATGAAGAGTAACTATCGTATTACATATTACCTTGTCCAAAATACACATTTGACCATATATATACACACAAAGAATGACCAACCTCAAATAAAAAGTCCAGAAAAGGGAAAAGAAGTCGTCAAAGAACTAGGCAATCACCACGCCCTTCCCTCTATTAGCTACTAAAGAACCTGCAATGTTCACAAAGTAATGAGCCTAAAAACCAAGGTGGCTCAATGAGCAATAATACCAAAATGTTACCCATGACCAACATTCCCAAAATAATGCATGTATGCATGAACAATAAAATGATGCATTGTGAATATGTGGCTTAGTATAAAAGCAGTTATAAACAGTACAACAATTATAGAAAAACATCTCAAATAGTTGCTGCTCAAAACTGTATCAGGATCAGGGTTCAAATCATCAAATCCAACCCTAAGGTCATCGCTCGAGCGGGTCATGAGTCAAGCGTACTGGCCACTCGAGTGGGTCGTAAGCTAGTGCATTCCTCGAATACCCTAACCTGCACTCGGTCCTTGAATGTTGTACTCGAGTGCATCTGAGGCAAGGCGCCCTAACCCTGTCGTTTGGCCCTTCAGTCCAATTCCAATCACGTCGTGTACCTTGACCCCGATGCTCGGACCTCAAGCCTATGGTCTCATTATCTGTGTATATCTACACATTTCAAAATCAATTTGATGTATCTCAATCTCATGAAACCTTTTAAACTATGTCATTTCACACAAGTCTTATGCGAGGAACACCTTGGGTCTCGCACACAGATGTTCCTTTGACAGCCAGCCCAGTCTCATAGTGTACGCTCGAATTTGCATTGTTTAAACTTAATTTCAATTCTCTTTAAAATGTGGCTTAATCCCTTGTTCTACTATCCCTAATCGGTCTCGATTAACCTAAATTCAATTCGGTCAATCAGTCAAACTTGGTCAATTGGTCAAACCCAATCAAAATTGGTCAACATGATCAATTTTGATCACCTTTGGTCAATTTGGGTCAAATTGGATCAAATTAGGTCAAAATTGGGCCATTTAGGCCAATTTCCAACACTTAGCCCAAATTCAAGCTTTTCGCACTCTTTGCCTAGTAAATTTGTCGATTTTTCTGTGATCAATCTGTATGTTGGATTTGCGTAAAACTTTTTAGATTTCATCTACACATCCAAAACATTCACTAAAATTTTAGATTTTGATTTTTGGACAACAGTTTCTATGTCTCCTAAGTTTGGTAACAGGGACCGTGAAATCTCGTTTCCTATGTGACAGGCAGTCAGTTGGTGCATCAATTGACCCCCATTACCCAACTCAGATTGGGGTGAAAATTGGTACACACATTTTTGATATATCCAATGACCAGGCCACCAAATTTTATCTCAAAATACCC
Source organism: Tinospora cordifolia (assembly GCA_030144865.1). NCBI lineage: Eukaryota > Viridiplantae > Streptophyta > Magnoliopsida > Ranunculales > Menispermaceae > Tinospora > Tinospora cordifolia. The sequence goes on from JAJIYU010013504.1 coordinate 6,911, forward strand.
ATTTTTGGTTAGTCAATTGGTTTCCTACATTCTCTGTTTGTAACAGATTCTATAATGTTCAAGTTTCTTATAGGTTTTCAAGTGCCTAACTATCTCTATTACCCCATTGATTTGAGGCACTATCTCATATGGGTTGCAAAGCTTATATCACAGAACATTTATAGTTCAAGCATCATTCAAATTAGTAAGCAAACAGTGCCATAATCACTCTCAAACACCCTACCACTTAGCACATATCAACAATCCAAAAATATTTTTTAAATATCAAAACCTTGCATGTAACTAGGCATCTTGGCATGGACACAAAACTATGCATATAGAGGCTTAAGGGTTGGGGTTTATACCTCCTTGTAGCCTCAGATGTGAGGTTTAAAACGCCTCAAATCGCAACCCAAACAGATGTCCGTAGCTACTTCAAACGTTGCCTCAAAATGCTTCCAAGGGTTGTCTTTTGCTAGAACTACTGTAACAGTTGATCAAACAGTCAACTTTAGTGCTTTGTAAAACAGGTTTAAGGTTTCGATATTTTATTTCCATCACTTAGAAATTAAAGTACACTTAACAAGGAAGAAAACATGGGGGTTTACCTTAGAAATGGACCTTGAATGGGTTAGGAATCAACCCCTTGACTCCAAGGTCATAGAAAACGGATATGGGAAGAAGAAGAAAAAGATTGTTGAATATGAGTTGTAGAAATAGAAATGGGAATCTGCTCATAAACTATGTTTTGTTGCATGTTTGAGGTGTCTTTGCATGGCAAAAAGGAGTGTCATGTGGTCATCCACGTAGCTCATAAGTTGCCATACAAGATGCCTTGCTATCCCCATTTATTGTCTTAGTCAAGAGGCTGATTAGATTGGTAAAATCATGGATAGACATGGTTTTTTTGCTGAAATTCACTGGAAAATGGGGGAAAAATGAAAAAGATAAAGGGGGTAGAAGGAAGAGGGGCACGTGGCACCGTGGGCTACCCATGTGCTCAGGCTAGCCCACGTGCCAAAGCGCCTAGGCTGGATTGGCACGAGCCCGTGGCCCGCATCCCCCAGCCTGTGCAGCGGAATTTTGTTTCGTTTTTTTTTTTAAATTTGCATTCCTTTCTTTATTTATGTTTTTTTTCTTCTTCACTATTATTACTATTACTTGATCTATTTATTTCCCCTCAATTTTCTCAAAATCTCTAATCATACTTTTAATTTCAATATTTATACATTTATTTTTCAAAATTTTCATATTTAACCCAAAAATTCATATTTTCCTCTCAAAAATTCAATAATTATCCCCAAAACTTTAATAATCACTCTAAAAAATCATATTTTCTCCAAGAGTCACATTTCCTTTATAATTTATGTATTCTCTTCCCAAAAATTTTATTTTTCAATTATTCTAATTTTTTTCAGTTAATAATTAAAAATTAAAAAATTGAAGAAATTCCTATATTTTCATTAAAATACATGAAAATGCACACATCGAACCCATTAATTTGTATATGAAAAATATGGGTTGTCATTGCTATTTATTCACATTTGGTGGTACTGTTATATCTTAAAAGTCTATCAAACAAATATTAGCTTTTACATCATCAAATCATGTTGAAACAATAACTTTTTATGAGGAAAGTCTAGAGTGCGATGGTTAAGATCAATAACTTAATAAGTTGAAGGGACTTGTGGTCTATCTTCAAAGAATGTACTCTAATAATACCACATCAAGATAATGTTGCCTGCATCGTACAATTAAAAGGAGGACACATAAAAGGAGATAGAACAAAATATATCTTGGCAAAAAAAAATTTCATACATGATCTTCATATAAATGGCAATATTGAAGTTCAACAAATTCATTCAAGTAATAATTTAGCTGATATGCTTACAAATGCTTTATCAACTAAAGTTTGTCTATAACATTAAGATGCATTGGCTCAGAGATCTTAAATGATGTCATTAATAAGGAGAGTAAAGAGAAGCACTACCCTCTTTTTTCCTTAGCCATGGTTTTATCCTACTGGTTTTCTTGAAAAGTTTTTTAACGAGGCAATTTTTCTAGAAATAAAGAATTATGTATTCTTTTTTTTTTCACTAAGATTTTTTTTTTCAGTGGGTTTTTTCTTAATAAGGTATTAACGAGACATGTTTCTTATAATATAGACATTCAATGGGAGTAAGATAGTGGATGTCTATAACGCTTATGATTTGTATATTTCACACCTATCTTTACAAATCCCAAATTTTTCATTCATCAACTACAAACGACTGACCATCCATATTTCCTAATTTATTCTTTTTCACTTTCATATTTATTTTTATTATTAAATCTTTGTCACCTATACAAATAGTAAATGAGAGAATGGTTAATGACAAAATAATTTTTATTAAAAAATCTTTCTTCTGTTCGTGTCTTCCACTTCAATTTTTTATTTTTTAGAGGTATTTCATTACATAAACAAAATAATTGAGATGATATGAATCGTTTTGCCATACCTCTTGAGAGTTGATTTATTTCTAAAGCAATTATTTATTTTTCATATCTTTAAGGAATGCATTCTATTCAAAATATTTCATAAGATCAACCCACTTATAAGCAAAATATTTTTGAAACTAAAATCATAATCATGGTACATCTTGACGATAATATTCTGTATCTTTTAGTTTTGATTTTTTTTAATTTTATTTTTTTTTTTGCAATATAAGATTTGAAACTTTTTTTCTTGGATGCACTAATGACTTCATAATTCTGCTTAGTATTTGAAAATTAATATTGAAACTAAAATATTTTCTTAAGAAAAAATGTTAAGCGTTAACCTATGGTATAAAAATAAATCTAAAAGGATGTGACAAAATATATTTTTCCTAAAAATAACTTAAAATGCCTAAAATGACCTAAAGACCAAAAAACTGAGATCCAAAAAGATTTATGTTATTTATCTATTCGTTATCTTAATTTTTAAAAACTCATAGGGCTAGAAATAATGTTAAAAATATGCAAACTTCTTACTTATAACTCTGTTAGTTGAAAACAAGGAATAATGTTGTATTTTAACTAAATAAAACTAAGTGACTAAAACATTATGTAGTTACATGTTTGTCACGGTAGTTAGTATAGTATATAAACAATAGTTTCCAGGTCCTGTTTTTAACGACCCGCGTTTGTTTTTTACACTAGATCCACGACGTGTGCGACATAATAAAAGTATTTCATAGATAAAAATAGCAAGTAAATGAAAGTAATAATAATGTTAAATATATTTTTTGCGACATAATAAAAGTATTTCATAGATAAAAATAGGAAATGAATGAAAGTAATAATAATGTTAAATATATTTTTTCTATGGGTAGTTAAAAGAAGAAAAAAAAAAAAAGCCCTCAAAAAGTGGTAACAAAACGTGTTACCACGGTGGTAGAGGCATGTCTGCGGTAACCAAGGTGTTTAAGCCATGTTATGGGTCGATGTACATAGGCCACCGCAGTAGTCCGACGATTTTAGTGATAGGAGCTGCATTTTCAGTACAATTCTGTCTTGATTGACCCCAAACTTGAGCGGCAAGCAAGGGCAAGTAGGAGGTGTCGCCTTGCATAAAATCTAAAGAGAAAGGTGGCAATAATATAGGCAAAGTGGCAAGATGGAAATTTGGTGTAAAAGGCCATTCTCTAGTTCTTCATCATCTTCTTCTTCTTATTCCATTAAAAGCATTTTGCAACTTCTCTTCATCTTCGCACTTGCTGCACTTGAAGAGCTTCAAGCCACTCACTAATGGTGGCAAAATTAAAAAGATTGGAGACATGAAAAACATAGCTGATAATTGGATTGAGGGACCATCACATGAGAAGAAGGAATCAAGCAAGACTGTACATAATTCTTAAGGTAAAATACAGATTTAAGCTCGACATGTTGTTCTAAATCATGAAATTATGGATAATACGCTAATTGATATACATAGATTATGATAGACTTAAGATAAAATAATTATGGGACTGAATTGGCTGAGTAAATTGATCAATAATCTAAAGCTTGAGATTAAATATTTATATGGGTCATCATGTTACAAGGAAAAGAAAATGTGACTTGAATGACCAAAGTGATGAATTCATGCATCTCTTATAGTGTTTTTAATAAAAGTAGGTTCATGCTATCTAAAATTTTTATGGTTGGCTTTGGATTAATGTAGATACACCATGTCAAATTTCATCTGAATTGGGTAAGGTTTGATAAGGATATTAAATGGAAATTTGGAATCTATCACCGTTCTGGACAAAATTGAGAACAGAGGACTGGACACCAAATCAACCAACCTAAAGATGTCCAAAGATGATGAAATTGTGTAGAAATGTGTTAGGATTGGTGAGGATAATGTCTACCAAAAATTAAGTCAAACGGATATATCTAGCAAGGGTAATTACACATATTCTTTTTACAATTTGTTGTTTATAATTAAATTTTAACTATAGTTATAATTGATATTAATATTGATTAAGAATAGGAAAGGTTAGAAAATCGTCAAATACAAGTTAGAAGAAAAAAAAAAAAACCATGGATATAAAACCTACAATTAAAAGGCATGGAAGAAAATAGATCATGCTCATATCATTCCTATTTTTAAGAATTGTCTGGTCGGAGCAAAGTTTACGTGTAATTGACTCAAAAAGCAAACTTTGAAAAACTGCACGTATCGCCGTCTGTGGGGATCGAACCCACGACCACGTGGTTAAAAGCCACGCGCTCTACCACTGAGCTAAGACGGCGTTGCACATTTGTACTGCACAAAGATTTTATATACTCAATGAACTTCTGAATTTATTGAATATACTAGGTTATCAGTATTCTTATTTCTAATTGATACTATCTATATAAAAGTAAAATTATTTTCATTGGCTAAATAATCAGTAATTTCAAAGATTTTGAACTAGACGTCTATACTCAAATTTGAGAGGTTTTTAACTTAACTGAATTGCATTGTAATTCTCATTAAAGCTCTTTAAGTCTTTTCTACTATTATATTTAAATAATTCAAATAAATGTTAAAATTGATTTGAATGATTTAGTCAAATACTTCGTTAAGGTAATGAGATATATATGTGATTTATTCTTCAATTAACTTTCTTTATTTGTTCTTTAATTATAGAGATAATTAACTTATAGAGACTATATAATTTAAGTTACCCAAGATATCATATATAATTTAAGTATGATTTAAATTCCTGATAGCATCAGATGGCCTTACGGTAACTTGAAAAAAATAAAAGACTATTTTCACTATACTTGAAAAAAAAAGATAACATTCATTTTCAATAGACATTTTCTCTGGAATTTTTCTCCTTATACTTTCTTTTTAAGTACAAAACTATTCGGACTTTCTTGCTAACTTATTTGTAAAATTCCACTTAAACTTTTTTAAAATGTATTTCTTTTTATTACTTTTTTTAATAAGTAATAATGTCACAAATAACAACCATTCAACAATAAAATGTCCTGTTTATCTTCCTTCCTTTTTTTTTTTTTTTTTTTTTAATTTATCCACATAGAGAAAGAGAACATGTTTATAAAAGACGTTCTCACAAAAGAAATAAATTGTCGACTGTCAACCATTGCTAAAGTGCTTTCACTTTTGCAAAGTGAAACTGCTCATGGGAAAACCACTTTTAATAGATTGTATAAAAAAAATTCTGAAAAAACTTTTAAAAAAAATATTGCAAAAGATGCTTTTAGCCTGATAGTAAAAATTGTCCATTGCCTTAGTTCATCACCACCGTCTCTCATTTTACCATCTTTGGCAAATATTGGTCGGCGAGAAACTTCTAGCAGAATGTCTGTAATGTTCATTTTCTTTTATTCTCCAATCTTTGTGCTCTTATTTTGTCAATCTAGGTTTGGAGCTTAACCCAAACTTTCTAATAAATCTAATACTTTGATGATAGTTTTTAGTTTCATTGTTGTTTATCTTGTGAGATTGTATGTTTTTGTATCGTTTTTTGTTTATTTGGTTGTAAATATTAAAATGAATAAAAAAAACACAAAAGCCAGGTTTTAAGCTTTTTGAAAGAAATTGAACATCAATTAATAAGTGGATAGAATAACTATATTGTTTAAGTAGTAACCATCAACATTTTAATAATTTATAGACTTTCAGAAGATTGAATTTGATGAAGGGAAAAGATAAGAATTAGATAATAAAGAAAAATCTAGATGTAAATAGCTGTATCCACACTATTAATTAATTTATTTGCAAGAAATTTATGGAATACTCAATGCAGCCCTTTTATGGTTGATGATTTAAAAATTATTATTTTTTATTCAAAATTTAGAAACTATATAAAAGGTATTATTGATTTAACATAAAAACAATATTTTAAAACACTTTCAAAAGGAAATATATTTAAAATAAACAAAGAGTTACTTTTTTAAAACTTTGTATCTTTTCAGTTGTATTCATGTTTTGTTAAATCATAGAACAACCTGTGACGACCCACACTTTTGACATTGGATCAGCGAATCCGACATTTATGTAGTCCATGTATTTTCTGGAATTTTAATGAAAAAATATAAAATTTTTTCCAATTTTTTCCAAATTTTGGATTAATTATTGAAGAAAATAAAAATAATTCGAAAAAATGTAATTTTAAGGAGAAAACACATAAAAATACTAGGAAAAGGTGTTTTCTTGAGGAAAATAAATTATAGGATTAATTTATGCATTTTTGGAGCAATTATCGGAGTTTTAGAATGAAAAATGTGATTTTTGGGAGAATTATACAATTTTTAGAGAAAATAATTAATTTAATGATGAAATGAGGCATAATATTGATATTTTGATGGAAAATGATGAATTAGACAATTTAGAATTTTAGGGGACGAAAATACAAAATTTTGATATATAATACACACACACACACACACACACACAC
>JAJIYU010013505.1:0-13815 GCA_030144865.1 Tinospora cordifolia
ATAAAAGAGTCAAAATGGCCAAAAGACCCGACAACCATGTATCATAAGTCTAAATGAGTGTAAGAGTGATGCCAATCCGAGAAGCGCAAGAAATGGTGATGAAAAACACCGCATACCAGAAATTTCATTCTGGTGACCGCGGTCAGCCTATAGAGACCACGGTCATTGCGTGGAAAACTCAGAAAACACAGGAAAAAAACACCATTCTGGTGACCACGGTCGGTCACACAGTGACCACGGTCATCGCGATAAAAACCCAAAAAATCAACCGAGAAATACACACTGGTGACCGCGGTCCGTGAAATGGTGATCGCGGTCATCAAATGAAAAACCCAGAAAAGGAAGATGCACAACGTTCTGTCGACCGCGGTAATCACACAGTGACCGCGACCATACTACAGTGACCGCGGCCATGCTATAGTGACCACGGTCATGCTATAGTGACCGTGGTCATTTGTCGTTTTCTATATAAACCAAAGGTGCGCAGAAAACCCTAGATCTGGTATTTTCTGCCGCAACTCACTGGTTTTCCTCTTTAGCTTTCATCTAACTTATTTGTTTCTTTTCTTGAGTGTTTTATTGAGTTCTAAGGGTGGTTTGAGCTCCTTTAAACCATTATCTACCGTCTTCAAGCTCAGATCCGCTAAGAACAACATCAACAAGGGTGGATTCGAGTTGAAGCAAGCTTGGAAAAGGCTTTGTGCTAAGGTAAACCTCGGAAACCCCTTGACATCTTGTTTCCTTAGCTTTCTAAATCGTTTTTCTCAAGTGTAGTATGTTTTCAATGAGTTAATTTGTGATTTAGACCTAATGACCAAGTGTTAAGGTGTTAAGCACATGTCGCCGACCCCAGCGACCGCAGCAATGCGAAGCATTACGGCGGTAATGCGACATTCACTAGTGTTTCCCGTTTTGTACTGATTTTGGGTACATTTGAAACACATGTGCCAAGAATACACACCTTAGGGTTTTATTTATACCATGTCTGCCTTAGACTCACACATTTTGATTGTTTGAAAACCTATAGATTGTTAACCCAAGGCGTGCACGGCGAGGAGCAAGGCACAAGCTTGAAGAGTACAAATGTGTATGTGATTTTCTTACTCCCTAGCCTTATCCACATTTTGAATGCTTAACATGATGTTTGTTAGCTTAAGATGTGATTAGAAGCATGCTAGGACTTGCTTGATTGATCTTGGTTGGAATTGTTTTGGTGTATGCCCTTGATACATGATTGTTTGTGCCATAACATGCTAGATAGAGATTTCTATGAGATGAATTCCATGAATGGTTGGTAGCATCTATTTTGATTCACGTGAAATGATTCATTGATGATTGAATATGACTTAGAATGACATGTATGATTAAAGAACATTAAATTAAGATTAATGAATCCACGTACTGGCACGGTGACTAGCCTTAGGGTGTCATCGTGGGTGTTCCTACTCGAGCTGACTGCGACAGCTGATAGTGTCTTCGGATGGAGAGTCACTGCGGACTTCTATCCTTGGATCGTGGTTCTGAAGGTAACCGGCCCTCGGGCTTTACCCCGGATTTGCTCCCGGACCACACAGGGGATACCGAGGGTTATAGACTCTTTCGATCTTAGATGACGATGAAACAAGAAATTGTGTAAAACGCCTAATGTAATGAAAGTGATTACATGTTTTGTATTCTGGTTTGTATAATGCTAGCGATGTATAGGGATGATCCACTGGGCTCTCGAGCTCACCTCATTTTTTCATCACAGGTGATCATTGACACCGCAGGAGTAGGTCAGCACACGGGCTGTCTTTTTGGGTAGTGACCTCGCTGGGAAGTTGTTACGATTTTTGTTCAGTTTATGCGAATTTATCGTTGTACATTTTGTTGTAAATAATGTTTTAGTGTGTAAATTAAACAGGGCATGTGCCCTCTTTTATTTTAAACTATTTCACTTGTAGATTATATATTTTAGAACTTAGGCCCCTTGGGCAATGTCTTATTTTCATTCCATGTTTTGAAAATAGATTTGAAATGTTATTCCGCTGCAAAGTGTTTCATTTGGCCTAATGTGAAGTCACTATGGAATTATGAATGAATCGAATTTTCTGCTGCATATATTTTAATGAATTTCATGTCTACTGAAAGAAACCATTATTTTGATGGCCTTTGTACATTTTTAATTCCCACGTCATAGTCTATTAAATAGAAAGGCATGAAGCATGAGACTGAGAAAGAAAAGAAACCGAACCACGTGGCCTCCGGCTCTCGGCAAACGAACGGGTGACCTGGTGTCTCCTGCCAAACAAACGAACGGGCGCGAGTCGTCTCTGTGCGCGGCCCAAGCTACAGACCATCGCAACAGACACAGAGATGATTAACCGGGAGCCGGGGTGTCACAACAGACAAGTTCAATCACACTGAACATCACACAATACAATAGAAAATAATTCAAACTATACATGCAAAGTAAAATAATAAAGCACATGAGTAACTAATGGGATCTAAATGCTTAATTCCCTATTCATGCATGCCATAAATAAATAAACCTAAATGCGAGATTTTCTATTCAAGCATGTCATGAAATGTTATGCGTCAATTTAAAATAAGTCATCATTCATCACACATCATACAAACACACCAAAATATTTCAATCAATTTCCTAATAGAATTCTAATAACGTAGAGTTATTCAAACAAATGCTTTGAATTTTAAATCCATATAATATGTATAAGTAAGGAAATCATGCCCACCTAATTTTGTAGATGTTCAGGGCTCCCTTGCTTTCTTTCGAGCTATTCATAAAAATCTGAAATTCAATAATCAATAAAAATTTCTAAGTTTCTAATTCATATTATATCTTATTCAAAATATTCTTAAACTTAAAATTTTTTCAAACTAATTATGAAGTCTAAATATTAGTTTGAACTAATTTTGAATTATTCCTAATTTTAAAATTTTGTATATTCTAATTAAATAATTTTTAAGTTCTCTAAATTTTCTTAATTTGTAATTAAAACTTTTAAAATTTACTTGCAAGCTTTTTCATAAAATTAGATTCTAATAACTGAATCTTTGCAATTTAAATAATTCATTAATATCATAATTAATCTAGTTACAAACAAAATAAGACTTCTAAGTATTATACATTTAGTTTCAAAGCCTAAATTTTACTCTTTTTTTTATAAAAGATTTTAAACTCCTAAAGGTTTAGTTATCATGTTTTCCACCAATTGGATTATTAAATTTTTAACTTCTAATGTCAAATAAAATTATTAATGTGTTACAAAGTTATTTATTTTGTTTTTCAATCTTAATTTAAAAGATTAATTAATTTAATTTAATATAATCACTTAATCTAATCTTCATATTCAATAATTAATAGGTAATCTACTTTTAAATTTATTCAATTTGAATTATTAAATAAATTTTCTAAACTAAACTTTGTAATTGATTTAATAAATTTCTATTTGAATATGAAAAATTTTAATATTTATCATTTACATCTAACTTCTAAATAAAACTAGATTTTTAATATTTGAAACTCTGAGTTCCCTAAGATTTTAATATTTATATCATAAACATCGAATTCAATAATTTGTTTTTATTAAAATGTTGAATAAGGTTTTAATTTTCTAAGTTTTACTACTAAGGTTCAAATTTTCTAATTTTCATTCTATGCATCTCAAATCAAAGAGAAATAAATTTTTCAGCTATCTAGAAATTAAAAATTAAAATATTATACCTTTCAAATCATTCTTCGTCATGCGAACGATGCCAACGGCAAGAATTCCTTTGTTGAAGATTTCTTTTCGCTTCGAAATGCATCAGCTAATATACCCAGATCAAATTCGGATTTGGCACCATAGCAATTCATCGCCTTCTTTATTTCAATATCAACACAACCAAGCTTTAACCATACATTGAACCAACCATTTCAACATCATTTTTCCTTCCTCTCTTTTGTTGAATGCACAAGCCAAAAGAATTCCATTTTTTTCACCTTCACAGTCCAGTAAGAACACCACAAAGCCAAAAATAATAGACTTAAACCACAAATCAGAAAATTAAACATTCTAACATTTGCTTCCTCTATTTTAATGATTTACAAACTAGATTTCTCACCCAACAAAATCTGATTTTCAGTTTCTCTTGTTTGATTTCACAAACGTCCCAAATCTGAAAACCATTACGCATTGTTCATCTTCTTCAAAAAAAAATGCACCAGCAATAGCAACACTACTTCGATCTTTTGTTGGCCTTAGAATACAACAACAGTAGTAGCAGATTGCCTTGCTCTTCGTTCCCTTTCTTCTTCACGCCCAAGCTTACACACACACACACAATGAGATTTTGTTTGTTACTCACCCAAAATCACCCAAAGTCTCCTCTGTTTGTTGCACAAAACAAGCACCAGCAGCAGTAACCTTATTCACAAGCCCAGCAAACTATAGTTTGCATCATGTCACTGCAACCATCTCATCGCCATCTTCACAGTCAATTAATAGCAGAACATCCACACAATTTCTGCTCCAATTCACGTTCTCTATTTTGACACACCATCAACCAGAAAACCCAAATCAAACAACCACACCCAGAATTTGCTGCTACTATTCTTCCTCCATTCGTGTTTCATGGCAGCTGCAACCACATCACGCACAGACATCTCAGTTAGCCACAACAACACACTACATTGTCCCTGTTTTTTGTCTAACCGAAACCCCTTGAAAACTCCAAATCAATTGAAATCCTCCTCTTATTTATCGAATTTGTAGCAGCCAAAAGCCCCCAAATCACACTTTGCTTTTTTTTTCGGTCAGTCTTCTTGATTTGGTTCATCTTTTCCGTTTTGATTGTCTGATCATCACACTGAACCCATGTCCACACCCTCAAAATAGAGCATCGTCCCTTCCTTTCTCTTTTGTCTAGAAATTTCAATCACTCACTGCCCAAACCATTCTTTCAACTTCCAAATTTCTCTGGTTTGATCACCTTCTTTACTGCAAAAAACCCGAATTTTCTAGTTCTTCGAATTTCAAATTTTCAATCGTTTTTTTTTCTCATTTTCCTACAAAATAATATTTTACTTTATGTTTACTCACGACATAGCAAGCTCGCAAAATTCTGGGGTGTCACAATCTACCCCCCTTAAATAAAATTTTGTCCTCGAAATTTGGATTATGTTAGCTAGCGCTGTCAATCGACCTATATTTTCGCAAGCCCATTACGCTTTTGCTGCGCTACTCTAATCCTACTTATAGAACACTTCCCTTTTTCAGCTAGATCCTATTCATCTAATTCGTCATCTTACAATGATGAACAGTGTCAGTTTGTCACTCCTTTAGACACATTTCCCCAATAATGAATTAAAATTTCCTTAAGTGCTTAAGGTAACTGAGTAGTTCTTTAATCTTCATAATTTCCTAGTCTTTTGGTTCTGAGTATCACAATTTCAATTTTCATCGATGATTTTGGAATAATGTGCACCTTATTTTCAGTGAAAAGATTGTGAACTTAGCCTTCATTCCAAATTAATACAAAGAAGAACTACGCGTTCACAAACTTTGACGTAGTTTGATATAAGAACTGTGATATTCTAACCTAGTTGTTATAACTTCTTACCCACCTATACCCTTTCACATTTTTCATGCTAGGATGCATTGTCTCTAAGTTTTTGCTCTGTTTCAGTTGTCTAAGGGTTTATGCTTCTAAATCGACTGCATTTCATCTGTTTTTGGGTACAGGAGTTTGGGTCATGCAAAAATAAAAGTACATATATAACAAACAATACCCCAACAAACAAGCAAACGACATGCAAGCATAATGCAATCCCAAAGCTTCCATCTATGCTTCGAGGTCCATGTGCCCCATCCCACACTCGCCCTTTCACACAAACTTCCACCTAGCATTGCATTGCACCCAAACAATAGCACAAGTGTCTCGCTATCCATGACTGCAGCTGTTCCGCCATTTTTAATCGAGCTCTTAGCTAAAAATAGTGCGATAGTGCACCCATAGACATGTTCTAAGGCTGTACCACCCCAGTCTAGTATAGTACAGTGCGTACAAGTTCAGCCAAAGAAATTGATCACTCACCAAACATGGTCCATCATTCTCTGAATTCAAGATTCTTCCGTACCCCCAAATCCCTTTGCCCTAAAAGCTTTTAATTTATTTATGATCCACTATACTCCCAAAACAACACTCAGTCTCTGCCTAGACCTAGGGTCTCATTACTTTACTTAGCTAATATATCCTTCAGTAGGATTTCCAAGTTCGACTTCATAAAACTTCTATGTGACATCATTGCTTCGAGTCACACCTGCGATTGTAACTCAAGCGCCTTGGCATCACCCTAGTCTTTTCCTAAACTTGTAGACACCAAATATTAATTTTTATCCAATTTTATTCAATTAAGCCTTGTGATACCATTGACCCCAACTCTTAGACCTTTCCTGAGAAGCGATCAACCTACCTAAGACCTTTCATCAGAACAAGGTCAACCATTAGGGACATTTTCGGTCGCAGAACATTACACCTTACGGGACCTTCATCCCGAGGAGAGGTCAACTATTAGGGACAAGTACCCGTACTCATGTCTCAAGTAAGATAGCATCACTTACTGTCCTCTAAACTTCTACCCATACTACCACTTTTCAAAATCATATTCAAGAAAATTCATTTTTCGATGAAATTAAATTTGATCAAATTCATTTTTAGTGAAAATCAAGTTCAATGAAATCTCTAATTCAATGAAAATCAAATCCGATGAACTCAAGTCTAGCCTAGTGTACCATAATACTAGGCTCTGATACCATAATTGTGACACTCCAATTTTCAACTGGACCGCCTGTCACATGTTACCTCATGTATGGATCGTTGCCTGTTGAAAATCGAGATGCTACTTAAAAATTTATTTTTCGTCCAAATCTTTTTCTTTCAATTTCAAGTTCTATTCAAGTATGCTTTTAAATAAATATTTGAAACACATGTTATACGAAACAAAATGCAAATAACTTCTCATAATGTTCACCAGATTTTTGCAATTAGATAACAAATTTAAATTAGAAATTATATATCATACATTATAAGTCATTATAGTAAATCAAAATTCACGCAGCGAAATTTCAAAACCAAAGTAATTACATATAAAATAGTAAAATTAAATTCAAAGAAAAATTGTACTTGCGGTTCTGTTCAATTAAATAATTAAAATATAACCTCCAAAGTCTCCTATCCCGAATAATCTCCCCATGAGATTATCAATCACAGTGAGAGTCTTTTGACGTAGACTACTGTGTACTACGTCCAAGTATTCCTAAAAAATAAAATGGGAATGACCTCCAAAGCCCAGTGCATCATTCCTACACATCACATGCATTATATAGACCTAATCCAAACATTACAAACATTTTCAAACATTAGGCGTTTCAAACATTCATTTAGTTTTGGTCGAAGTCTAAGACTGGAAGAGGGTTGGGATGCCTCTCAGTATTCCCCATGATCTCGTCTATTCATCGAAAGTCTCGAGTTCCATCTAAAATCAGTCAAGTCATCAATATCACAACCTAAGAGAGAGTACTTACCATGGCATCGTACAATCTCCCAAAGACTTCGAGCTGTCGCAGGCAGCTTTGGTTGAGAATACCTACTATTCGCCTTGTAGCTCATCGATCTCAAGTAGTGGCATATAGGAGATACAACCTCGATCCGCTTCAAGCTCGACAATCGCATCAGTACATTGATTTTTAATAAGCCTTCCTCTTATTTTACTTTTACCAACAAGTTCAATCACACCAAGCATCACACAATACAATAGAAAATAATTCAAACTATACATGCGAAGTAAAATAATAAAGCGCATGCGTAACTAATGGGATCTAAATGCTTAATTCCCTATTCATGCATGCCATAAATAAATAAACTTTAATGCGAGATTTTCTATTCAAGCATGTCATGAAATGATTATGCGTCAATTTAAAATAAGTCATCATTCATAACACATCATACAAGCACACCAAACAATTTCAATCAATTTCCTAATAGAATTCTAATAACGTAGAGCTATTCAAACAAATGCTTTGAATTTTAAATCCATATAATACGTATGAGCAAGGAAATCACGCCCACCTGATTTTGCAAATCTTCGAGGCTCCCTTGCTTTCTTTTGGGCTATTTGTAAGAATATGAAACTCAATAATCAATAAAAATTTCTAAGTTCCTAATTCATATTAAATCTTATTCAAAATATTCTTAAACTTAAAAAAATTTTAAACTAATTATGAAGTCTAGGTACTAGTTTCAACTAATTTTGGATTATTCCTAATTTCTAAAATTTTATATATTCTAATTAAAATAATTTCTAAGTTCTCTAAATTTTCTCAATTTGTAATTAAAACTTTAAAAATTTACTTGCTCGCTTTTTCATAAAATTAGATTTTTAATAGCTGAATCTTCGCAATTTAAATAATTTATTAATATCATAATTAATTTAGTTACTAATAAAATAAGACTTCTAAGTATTACATATTTTGTTTCAAGGCCTAAATTTTATTCTTTTTTTGTAAAAGATTTTAAACTCCTAAAGGTTTAGTTTTCATGTTTTCCACCAATTGGATTATTAAATTTTTAACTTCTAATGTTAAATAAAATTATTAATGTGTTGGAAAGTTAAATATTTTATTTTATTTTTCAGTCTTAATTTTAAAGATTAATTAATTTAACTTTATTTAATCACTTAGTCTAATCCTCATGTTCAATAATTAATAGGTAATCTACTATTAAATTTATTTAATTTGAATTATCAAATAAATTTTCTAAACTAAACTTTGTAATTGATCTAATAAATTTCTCTTTGAATATGAAAAATTTTAATATTTATCATTTACATCTAACTTCTAAATAAAACTAGATTTTTAATATTTGAAACTTCGAGTTCCCTAAGATTTTAATATTTATATCATAAGCATCGAATTCAATAATTTTTTTTATTAAAATGTTGAATTAAGGTTTTAATTTTTTAAGTTTTACTACTAAGGTTCAATTTTTCTAATTTTCATTCTATGCATCTAAAATCAAATAGAAATAAAATGTTCAACTATCTAAAAATTAAGAATTGAAAATTAAAATATTGTACCTTTCAAATCATTCTTCGTCATGCGAACGACGCCAATGGCAAGAATTCCTTTGTCGAAGATTTCTTTTCGCTTCGGAATGCATCATCTAATATACGAAGATCAAATCCGGATTTGGCACCATACGCTATTCATCATCTTCTTTATTTCAATATCAACACAACCAAGCTTCAACCATACATTAAACCCACCATTTGAACATCAATTTTCCTTCCTTTGTTTTGTTGAATGCACAAGCTAAATGAATTCCATTTTTTTTTCTCCTTCACGGTCAAGTAAGAACACGACAAAACCAAAAATAATAGACTCAAACCACAAATCAGAAAATTAAACATTCTAACATTTGCTTCCTCTGTTTTTACGATTCACAAACCAGATTTCTTACCCAACAAAATCTGATTTTCAATTTCTCTTGTTTGATTTCAAAAATGTCATAAGTTTGAAAACTATTACGCACTGTTCATCTTCTTCAAAAAAAACGCTCCAGCAATAGATACACTACTTCGATCTTTTGTTGGGCTTAGAATACAGCAATAATAGTAGCAGATGAGTGCCTTGTTCTTTGTTCCCTTTCTTTTTCACGCCTAAGCTTACACACACACACACAACAAGATTTTGTTCGTTACTCACCCAAAATATCCAAAATGTCCTCTGTTCGTCGCATAAACAAGTACCAGCAGTTGTAACCTTATTCACAAATCCAGCAAACCACAGTTTCCATCATCTCACGGCAGCCATCTCATCCCCATCTTCACGGTCAATTAGCAGAAAAACATCCGCACAATTTTTGCTCCAATTCACGTCCTCTCATTTGACACCCCGTAAACTAGAAAACCCAAATCAAACAACCACACCCAGAATTCCCAACTACTATTCTTCCTTTGTTCGTGTTTCATGGTTGCTACAACCGCATCACGCACACACATCTCGGTCAGCCACAATAACACACTACACCGCCCTTGTTTTCTGTCTAACCAAAACCCCTTGAAAACTCCAAATCAACCAAAATCCTCTTCTTCTTTACTGGATTTGCAGTTGCCAACAACCCCCAAATCACACTTTTCTTATTTTTTCAGTCGGTCTTCTTCATCTGGTTCATCTTCTCTGTTTTGATTGTCTGATCATCACACCGAACCCACCTCCACACCCTCAAAACAGAGCGTTGTCCCTTCCTTTCTCTTTTGTCCAGAAATTTCAATCACTCACTGCCCAAACCATTCTTTCAACTTCCAGATTTCTCTGGTTCGATACCGCCAAATACCCGAATTTTCTAATTCTTCGAATTTCAAATTTCCAATCATTTTTTCTCATTTTCTTACAAAATAATATTTTACATTTTGTTTACTCACGACGTAGCGTACTCGCAAAATTGCTGGGTGTTACATGCATGCTAGTATAATGCAATCCCAAAGCTTTCATCTGTGCTTCCAAGTCCGTGTGTCCCACACTCGCCCTTCCACATAGGCTTCCACCCAGAATTACATTACATCCAACCAATAGCGCAAGTGCCTTGATATCCATAACTCCAGATGTCCCACCATTTTTAACTGGGAACTTGGTTATAAATAGTGCGACAATGCACCCACAGACATGTTCTAAGGCTAACGCAAGCCCCGCCATACTATACTACTGTAATACCCCAATTTTCAATCGGACCTCTGTTTACGTGCTTTCTCACGTGTGGATCGTCGCCTGATGAAAATCAAGGTGCTACCAAATATTTTCTTTCTGTCCAAATTTTTTTCTTTAAAATTAAGTACATAACCATTAGTTCTTAGGTTAATGTCTCGATAGAAGTTCTATACTAAACAAAAGATCGAAATAATTTCTCGAGACATTCACCAAATTTTCTCAAAACAATTCATAAATAGTGCAGCGGAATAACTTTAAAAATTATTATTAAAACCAAAACTGTTAAACAAGAAAATTCATTTAAAGATAAAATAAACTAAAATTAAACCAATAATAAATATATTAAAATAATCCAGTAAAAATAAATAAAACATGACCTCTAAGTCACCTATCCCAAACGACCTCCCCATGTGGTATTCAATCAAAGTGCAAGTCTTCTGACGTAAGTTATCATACTCTACGTCTAGATCTACCTGAAAAATAAAATGAAAGTGAGCTCGAAAGCCCAGTTGATTGATCCTACACATCACATGCATTATACAAATCCAATCCAAAACATTACAAGCAGTTTCAAACATTAGGCGTTTGAAACATTCATTTATTTTAGTTGCAGTCTAAGACCAGAAGGGGGTCGAGATGCCTCTTAGTATTCCTTGTGATCTAAATGAACATAAATCTTAGGTAACGCCTAAAGTCGATTACATGTTAGAGTCACAATCCAAGGGAGTGTACTTACCTAGGCATCGTACCATCTCCCAAAGACTTCGAGCTGTCACAATCAGCTCCGGTTGGGAATACCTATAATCTGCATTGTGGCTCGACAATCTCAAGCAGTGACATATAGAAGATGTCACCTCGATCCACTTCAGGCTCAACAATCGCACCTGTACGTGGATTCTTAATAAACCATCGTCTTATTTTTGTTTTACAAACAATCTCAATCACATCAAGCATCACACCATATTCTAGAAAATATAATCCAAACTTTGCTTGCAAGTTAACATAATAAGGTGCATGAGTAAATAATGGAATCTAAATGCATATCTTTCTATTCATGCATGCCATAATTGAATAAATCTACGTACAAACCTTTATTTTAAATCTTGTTATAAACTGATTATGCATGAGTCTAAATAATTCATCATACATCACACGTCATTCAAATCAACCAAACAATTTCAATCAATTTCCTACTAAAATTTTAATAACTTAGAACTATTCAATCAAATGCTTTGAATCTTAAATCCATATAATACTTATAAGCAAAGAAGTCATGCCCTCCTGATTTCGTTGATCTTCAGGGTGACCTTGCTTTCCTTTAAGATGCTCAATATTCAAAATCTACAATATGTAATTCAACAATTAATGAGGTTCACTAATTTCTTAGTTCACATTTAATCTTATTCAAATTATTTTTAGACTTAAATAATTTCGAAGATAATTACGCAGTCTAGATATCAATTTTCAACTAATTTAGGATTATTCCTAAATTCTAGAACTTTATACATCCTAATTAAAATAACTTCTAAGTCCTCCAAATTTTCTTAATTTAAAATTAGAACTTTAATGATTTTCTTACAAGCCTTTTCATAAAAATTAGATTTCTAATAACTTAATCTTCGTAATTTAAATAATTTATTAATATCATAATCAATTTAATTACAAACAAAATAAGACTTCTAGATGTTTTAAGTTTAGTTTCAGGGTCTAAGATTTTATTATTTACTTATTAATTATTTTTAATTCAAAAAGTTTATTTTTCATGTTTTTAACATATTTAAATTATTGAATTCTAAACTTCTAACATTAAATAAAATTATTAATATGTTGGAGAACCATTTCTCCAAACCTAATTGAAAAGATTAATTGCTTTAATTTTATTAAATTAATTAATCCTTATATTGAATAATAATAAATAATCTCATATTAAATTTGTTTAATGTGAATTATTAAATAAATTTTCCAAACTAGTTTTCATGATTGAGTTATTAAATTTCTATTTGCCTCAATTTCTAAATTTCTAATTTCATTTTGTTTTCCTATTTAAAATCATTTAAAATAATTTCATAATATCTAAAAATAAAAGTTCAAGTTTTACCTTGTGTTGTCTTCATCACACAAAAGACAGCTGGTATTTCCTTCGTCACACAAACATGACAGCAATGCACTAGCACGTTTCTATTTCCTCTGTTTGTGATTCACTGCTAGCACATGGCCTCTTCTCTGAATCACGTCAACAACACAAAAATCTGAGAAATTCTTCTTGAATCACGGTTTCAGCAGCTCAATTAACATTCAATTTGTCGTCCAGTAACATCAACACATTCAAATTTATTTCCAGCATGTCTTGCAAGCTCAAGTTATCAATCGTCCTCTTCTCAATCACAGATTCACTACTCATCCACCCAAAACTCTCAAATCAAGGACCAGCTACTATAAATGTTTTGTTCTTCACCTCCATTACAAGCACACACATCTCATCGTCTTCATTGTCATGGACCAGCAAGACACACCTCATTCATCAAACAACATCTACAGCAGATCATCATCTCCTCTTTGTCCAGCAACAGCTCACCATGTTTCTAGTTCCTCTTCTTCTTCTCCACTTTCTCTTCTCTGTTCCTCCTCTTCACGCACAGCAGCCCAGAAATCTAGCACACACACATTGCCCCTATTTTCTGCTCCTCTTCCCTGTATGACGTTCTGCTTCATTCGGCAACAGCAACAACAGTGGTAACGGCACCTGCAGCTGCAGCTGTAATACCTGAAATTTTAGTAACGTAACAATTGTAATACCTAAAATTTTAGTGACGTAATAACCGAAATTTGAGTTTACAACACATACACGTATATATTTATATATAAATACATATATATATATATATGTGTGTCATGGGTATGAAATTAATTAGTTAGCATAGAAGTATAAAAGAATATACATTGATTAATAATAGTAATATAAGAATTGTTGGGTAAATATATGCTTCTCTATTTGAATAAGAAAATAATATTTTTAGTATGATATTAATATAGAAAAGTATGTGTATAAAGTATTAATTAGATGCAC
>JAJIYU010013506.1:0-13915 GCA_030144865.1 Tinospora cordifolia
TATATATATATATATATATATATATATATATATATATATATATATATATATAGCATTTTTTTAATTCCAACAATAATTAATATTCGGATGGCTTGACTTAATTTATGAAAGTGGAGTAACTAAACCAAGAACAGTGACCTCAGCTTCAACAACGCAGGTGTCTTTGATCAGGAACCCCTTTGTATGGTCATTCAGAGTATCATGTGACGCCAACTTTGACCAACCCAAGACGAGGGATTGCTTGTCGAACAAACTATGAGCTGCATCAAAATTTAAAAGAAAAAAAATATATTATGAAAATACCCATTAATTGTTGGAGAAATATAACAAAATAAATTATAAAAATCTAGTTAAGAAAATTTATATAATTAATTTGATGAACCACCTTCTTTGCTGATATCACTTGCAGTTTTGGATTGACTTTTTATCCAAATGGAGATCTTTGTATATATTTTTGCTGAAGAAGGTAAAGCAGTTGCATCAGCCAATACTATGTATGCTGATACATGATTCTTTCCCTTTGCACCATCACCCTTGGGGTAAACCCTGATAAGCCTGTTTTAAAAAAAAAAAAATCAAAATAAAATAAAATAATATATATATATATATATATTATTTATAGATCAAAATTAATTTTTTTTTTTAAATAATAATATATTATAAATTTTTGATGAAATAAAACAAGATAATTAAAGGTCGATTTTTTTGTATGATCTTTTGTACCACTTGTAGTCTCCAACGGTGAACTGTTCAGAATGAAAATACCCCTCCTTCTGTGACAACTTTTCAATGCTCCATGTGTATTTGAAAGTTGGTACTTCCTTTAGCATTGCCAAACACTCCCCAGTGCCTGGCTTTTTGGGAAGAAAAACTTCTACGCCAAATACGCACGTGTCATCAACCAGAAATCCATTGGTAGGATTGTTAAAAGTCACGTGTGGTATGAGATGAGTGAATCCCAACTCCATCTTCATTCCATGAAAGCGTCTGTATTTCCCTCCGCTCTCTAACCATGCATCATCGCCTTCTAAATGTTAGCTTAATACACATGAAAACAAGTTTTGCTCATAAATTAAATTGAATTAAATTAAACACTTCAATAACCTTTTTATTTTTGTTTTTTAGGACTTCATTTTCATTTTCATTTATCAAAAAACCAATAAAAACATGAATAAAACATAGTGGTCCTTGTAAGATATGGAACTTGTTTGGTAATTTTGGGTTTTATAAAAAAGTTTGTATATGAAAAATTAAAAACTATTTACTTTATACATAATATAGATTTAACATTATTTATTATGTTTAGGAGTATTTTTTTAAAAAAAGAAAAAAAAAGATTTATGGATTTTGTAGTAATTAAATAAATAAAAGTCATTACCTTAAGAATTTATTAATAAATGATTTGACAGAAAAGAAAATGAGTAAGGCATTTTAGATACGTCACCTTCAATTGTCAAGTACTTGTCTCGAATTTGATCAAGTAAAAACAACTTTAAACTCACATCAACCTCCCACCCGAAAGGAAGAGAATTTGAATCAGCTATTGTCAAATACAGAGAAATGTGATCCTTTGCGTTCTTCTTCTTGTTTCCATTTGGATAAAGAGATAATTTCCTGTGAAAATAAAGATAAAAATAAATAAATGAGAAGCTAATTAAGTTGCACTTGTATAAATTATTATATATGTTAGAGGAGAAGAAGCAAGGTCAAATAATTCTTTAATTTAATTTAATTTAATTTTTTTTTGGGTTTTTGAAATATATAATAACTAAAGAACATGATCATACCATTTATAGCCTCCAATCTCAAACTCTCCTGAGTCATACTTGTCAATTGAGCTATTTAGAAGCGTTGAAAATGATTGAATCTTGAAGATGTAGTGAGAAGGAGGAGCGTCTCTTAGCGATATTGTCACTCCTAGAGAATTTAAGTATTATAAATTAAAAAAGAAAGAGAATAATTAGGAAATCGTTAATTATGATTAAGAAATTATTCATTTTGGACATAAAACTAAAATGAAAAAAAAAAAATTATTGGATTAATTGCTCAACTTCTATATATCAACTTATATGTAACAATGAAATCATGATGAGAAAACTCTAACAAAGAATAAAGAGTAGGAAGAAGAGAAATACCTTCAACATTATCTTCCGAGATAAAATTCATCTTCCTAGAAAAAGAACTGTATATTTAGATATGGAAAGGGACTAGTAATTTTGGTTACAATAAGATTCCACTATAGGCGATTGAGCACACTTTGTAAATATGAAAGGCCAAATTTTCTTCTTGTGTTTATATAGGAGAGGAGAAGACCTGCAAATGAGATTTGATTTAGGAAGACATTTCTTCACTTTGATTTAGGAAGACCTAGTTATCCTTTTTCAACCCTCATTCTTCAATATTCCAAACTTTATGCCCTCTTCTTTATTTGAGGTTGTCAAGGGAGGCATATATTATTACTTATATGTTAGACATGGAATATTGTTGCCTTCTGCATGATTTATTTGAAAACAAGTACAAATAAGTAGTGCCTTGGGTACATTTCTTTTACATCTTATGCATATTTTGTTATTATTTTTTATTACAACTTTTATCAACATATGTTACAATTTTTTTTACATGCACGAAATGCATTGTTTACTAATATTTATACTATATATAATAAGGATACTTTGTTTTCTTCTGTAAAGCCTATTTGGCTATATTTTCAATCATGTCCCTTAAAGTCTCTCATTAATACAAAAATTTTAATTTCAAACATCTTAATTGAGGAGGCCAGTTTTGTCAAAAAGAAATATAATGAAAGTTTATATTTTGTTTATTTTGGTATCCATCCGTTTTTCTTTTTTACTTTTTTGTCAAATAGAAATTTTACTTTTATTTGTCAAAAAGAAATATGTATGTGTCCTAATGTTAATTATTAAGGAGATCTTGGTGGTTGGAAATAGTTAGAATTCAAGCTCATAAAAGGTTAAAAAAAAGGAAATGATCCGGTGGAATTGGGTGTTGGATATTAAAGGGAGAAACTAAATCCTATTGGTTATATATAAATAATGGGGCGGTGGAACCGAATGCAGAGAGGGGAGGAAAAAAACAGAAAATTTGGGTTTTCACAATAGATTTGACATGTAGGTAAGTTATTATTTTTTTCATTTTCATTACAAAAATGTTATATAAGTCACGTACTATAATTCTAGGGGCGTAATTTTTATTATAGATAGTATTTTATAGCGATACTAAAAAATAGGGTATCGCCCTATAATGAGTAAAACTATGTAAAAGTTATGCCAGTATACTTAGGGTAACACATAAATCACAAATATGTAATGAATTTATATGCATATCCTCTGTAGACACTAATATAGATACCAAAAATTGAATAACTTTAAGAGGGTTTTTGAAAATGTCAAACCCTAATAAAATTTTACTTGAATT
Organism: Tinospora cordifolia; assembly: GCA_030144865.1. Taxonomy (NCBI): domain Eukaryota; kingdom Viridiplantae; phylum Streptophyta; class Magnoliopsida; order Ranunculales; family Menispermaceae; genus Tinospora; species Tinospora cordifolia. The sequence continues at coordinate 3,436 of JAJIYU010013506.1, forward strand.
ACACATAAATATACAGAACAAAATTTTGTACTCATCGATACCAAATTTATAAATTTTGGATATTAATTACAATTTTGATGAGTGATTAACCAATTGGGTTATTTATAAGAATCTTTTTTAAAAAAATGGTAAAAATATAATTAAAAAGCCTATTTTTCACATTTTCTGCTATGGAAGTGTGTTATATGAGTTGAAAATTAATCTTAAAGTTTATTGAGGATATTCAGGTTCATGCGCACCAATATGTGGGGATTAAATATGAAAAGTAAATACGTTAGAAATGATATATAAAATAATCACAAATGAATTGAATTTGATTTGGTGCATATAGAGTGGTTTTGTGACAAGTTAGTAATAGTGAATTAGAGGTTAAATTTTGGACTAGGTACTAGAAACTAGTTGGACATTAATTTTTAGTGAGCAATCTTTACTTTTGGTATTATGTGTAACATTAGTTGTGACTGTGACGACCCATAATTTGATGCACAAAAATTTATAGGTTCGATACATGTATTTTTCTAGAATTTTAATGAAAATACATGAATTTTCTCAATTTTTTTAATTTTAAATTATTCATTAAAGAAATTTTGAATAATTGAAAAAATATAATTTTGAGAGGAAAATACATTATATTATAAGGAAAATATAATTTTCGTAGAGAATATATTTTTTTCAAAATGATTATAGAATTCTTAAAGTAATTAATAAATTTTTGGGAGAAAAATGTAATTTTTGGGTGTATTATTCAATTTTAGAAAAAATAATTGTATAAATGATAAAAATGATGTGTAATTGGAGGATTTTTGAAGAAAATTGAGTTGGAAATAAATCAAATGATTTTAGAAAAAAATGATGAAAATTAGGTATATACACTATATATATACGTATTACACAAAAAAAAGGGGGATTAAAAGAATAAAAGAAAAACAAAGAAAAAAAATTTCGGATTTGACTCGCACGGGCCCGAGCCACCTAGGCCTCCAGGCAGCCCAACCTGGGTCAAAGTGCTGGGTGTGCAAGCCAACGCCCAGGCACGTGGGCTAGCTCGTTCACCTGGCCAGCCCACACACCCAAGAACCCCCCCCCCCCCTCTTTTTCAAATTTTCGCATGATTTTTTTAAGATTTCTGGGCATTTTAAAGCATTTTTCTACCAGAAAACTAGCCAAGAACCTAGTTTTGAATCTCAGGTTTTGGCAATCCAATCACACCTCTAAGTTGGCCAATACATGGTGCTAACAAGTCATCTTGCATGGAAGCACATGGGCCACATGACACTCTCATTTTACATGCAAAGCCACCTCAAGATGCAACAAAACCCCATTCTTGAGCAAGATTTCTAGTTTCCAATTCCTGTAACCTATATTCCAGAGCTCATATCTCCTTCATTCCAAGTCCTTTTTCTCCGAAATTTGACTCATTTCAAAGCTCTCACATCCCTCTCAAAGAACCCCTAAGCCCTTTGTTAAAATGCACAACCACTAGAGGGGAAAACGATCACAAACAGGGGCTGGTCATCAAGGTTGCAACAGAAATCTGTCACAAACTGTGTTGGTCTAATCTTTAAAGGAGTGATTCCCAGCCCGTCCGAGATACGTTCTTGAGGTAAAAGCACTCATTTTCTTCCTTTTCATGTGTATTTTGATCTCCAAGTAATAAAAATTAGAATCTAAGATCATAACCACTTTTATAGAGCCTTAAAGTTGACTGGTTGCTTATTGTTTCAACAATTTCAACATGAAACAATTCTTGGAAGTATTTTTGAGGCATCATTTGAAGAGGCAAGGGACGTCTGTTTGGACCGAAATCTAAGGCATTTTAAACCTCACACAAGAGCTTACAAGAAGGTATAAACCCCAACTCCTTAGCCTCTATATGCACAATTTTATGTTCATGCCAAAATGCCTAATTACATGCAGATTTCTAATACTTCCAAAAAAAAATCTTAAACTATTGATATGTACTATGTTGTAGGGTGCATTTAGGAATGTTTATGGCCATGATTGCTTATTGTTTTGAGATGAGATTTGAACTACCAATATTCTACCACCTAAGCTATACAAAATATGTATGATAGGGCCTCAAATTAGTAGGGAAATAGATATGCATAGGCACTTAAAAATTAATAGGAAATTGAAGTTTTTTGAACAATCTGTTACATGATAAAAAAGTAGGAGATTGGTTGACTAATCAAACGTAGGTATTTGCAGCTGAAATTTGGTGGAAAGGTCACTGGATATGTCAAGATTGTGTGTACCAAATTTTTGCCTAATCTAAGTTCGGTAGGGGGTCAATTGATGCACAATTTGACTATCTGTCACATGAGGTACGAGATTTCACAGTCCCTGTTAATGCACTTAGCAACCTTAGTAAATTGTGTCTACAAATCAGAATCTAAAATTTTGGTAAAGGTTTAGCTAGTGTAGATGAAATCTGAAAATTTTTGCACAAATCTAACTTACGGATTAGTCGCAAAAAATCGACAAATTTACTGCGCAAAGAGGGCAAATGCTTGAGTTTGGGCTAAGTGTTGAAATTTGGGAGTTTTTGCTCAATTGGCCCAATTTTGACATAACTTGACCCAATTGGACTCAAATTGACCAAGAATAACCAAAATTGATCATGTTGACCAATTTTGACCAAGTTTGACCCATTGACCAAGTTTGACTGATTGACCAGATTCGACCAAATCGAATTTAGGTCGGCCGAAATCGATTAGGGATAGATGAGTAGCAAATTAAGCCACATTCTATAAAGAACTAAAATTGAGTTTAAATAATGCATATTCAAGAGAGCACTACGAGACGGGGTCGATTGTCGATGGGACATCAGTGCACGGAACCCGAGGTGAGTAGTTTGATTCAGGTGTTTTCTATGACTTACGTTCCTTGCATGAAACTTGTGTGAAATGACATAGTTTAAATGGTTTCATGAGGTTGAGATATATCTGAATGATTTGAAAAATGTGGATGTACATAGGTAATGAGACCATAGGCTCAAGGGCCGAGTGTCGGGGTCAGGGTACATGATATGATTGGGATTAGACTCGAGGGTCGAGCGTCGGAGTTAGGGCACATGATAAGTGTGTCTAGCCTTAGAACCCGCTCGAGTTATGACACTTGAAGGCCAAGCGTCGGAGTTAGGGTATTCGATGGGTATGCCTAGCTCACGATCCACTCGAGTGGCCAATACACCTGACTCTAGACCCGCTCAAGCGATAACCATAGGTTGGGTTTACTAATTTGATCCTAGCCTGAATACAATTTTTAATTGGCATGGATTTGAGATTTTTTTGAAACTGTTGCACTGTTCATAACTGCTTTTATACTATGTCATGCATTCAAATATTATATCATTTTTATTTCTCATGCATGCATGCACTATTTTGGAATGTTGGTTATGGTTGACATGTTGGTCTTACTACTCATTGAGCCATGTTAATTTTAGGCTCACTACTCTATTAATATTTTAGGTTCTTCGATGGCCGATAAAGGGAAAGGCGTGGTGATTGCCTGGCTCCCTAACAATTTTCTGTTCTCTTTTGTTGGTCTTTTGTTAGAGGTCGGTCATCCTTTTGTGTATATATGTATGTGTGTGGTCATATGTGTATTTGGACATGACAAATATGTAATATAATGATCACTCTCTGTATGTTTGTTTACTTGCGCCCTGAGTTTTTTTTAATTATTCTGATATCGTTTATTGTTGTATGAGATTGGAAAAGCTTAACAGTGGTTGGGTGAACTTGATATGGTGAGCGAGTTCGTCGGACCACTGTGCCGGTCAGGCCACCCTTTGGCCTAGGGAAGGTGATGCAGATTATGAAGTTGACAAAGATGACACAAATAAATTAATTAATGGTGATGATGATGCTTTGCATATTCCAAGAGGACCGATCACAAGGGCCCGTGCCAAAAGACTTAATGAAACACTACTTGGGATGGTTCAAGACATTTGGGCCAAACAAGGTGTTAATGGTTTTTTCAACTTTAATATGGGCTTGGATAAATCAAAAGGAGCTATGAGTGTTATTCAAGTGCAAAATAGTCAAAATTATAAGAAATAAAAAGACCTCTAGTGGAAATGCATGTGTGGACAGAATAATTCAAGTCATAATCCCATTAATTTGAAATGATAAAGATGGTTTATTGGTCATTATTAGAGGTTGCACGAAATTAGTTAATTTCCTATGTGTTATTGGTCTTTTATGTCAAACATTTCAGTTTTGAAGGTGTAATAACTATGCAATAGTGTGTTTGTGTTTGGAGTTAATGCATTGTCTATAGGAGTTACTAGTGGAGTTGTGATATGTATTAAGTGTCAGTTAGTGTAGAGTCTTCAATTCTCATGGGTGAGTTAATAGATATTTATTTTTGTGACTTTTTATATTCTCTGAAATTACATCCAAGATTTGTATAAATTGGCGTGCTCCTCTTTGAGGGTGACATCAAATCAATAAAGTGAGTGTTTAATCTGAACATTTCAGATTTGTGAGAGAGGCTTTCTTTTATGTTCTTCATTGAACTTTTCTAGACTTATCAAAGATTGATCAACCTTGTGGCGTTTAACACTTTGGGTTCTTGTTTCTTTGTTATTCAAGGGTTCAAGTGGATCATTAAATTTGATTTTAGCTTTCTTGGGGTGAGCATACTACCTTGAATGGGGGCTCTTAGGATTTAATTCCTAGCGGGTCCGCATCAAAAGGGGTCCCGATAGTGATAACCCATATTTTTGATACACAAAATTAATGGGTTCAATACATGTATTCTCATGTATTTTTCTAAAATTTTTAATGAAAATACATGAATTTTTACAAATTTTTTAATTTTTAATCATTTAATTAAAAATTAAAATAATTAAGAAATATAATTTTTGGAAAAAGAATACATAAATTATAAAGAAAACGTAATTTTTGAAAAACAAATATGATTTTTCTGAGTGATTATGAAGTTTTTGGGGTGATTATGAAATTTTTGGTGTATTTATTGGATTTTCGAAGAAAAATGTTAATTTTTGGGTAGAATATTCAATTTTTGAAAACAAAATGTATAAATGATGAAATAAAGGAATAGTAAAGATTTTGATGAAAATTGGTGACTATTTGAGTGAGTGAATTAAATGATAATAATAATAATAAAGAAAAAAATGAAAATTTTAAAATATATGTATATGTATATACAAAAAAAATAGAAGAGAAATGAAAATGAAAAAAAATTGCAATGTTTAGCCGCACTAGCCGTGAGGCCCATGTGGGCCAAAATCACTACATGGGCTCACAGGCCTGTGGGGGTCGGGCCAAGTGTAACATTCCACTTTGGTCCGACTACAAGGGGATTTTTGGGCTAAATGTGCATTCGAAGGTGTCTCATTAGGCCGAGCACTTTTGAGAGACTCAAGTTCGAGTCGTGCCAAGAATAAAACCTTGCACCCAGTCAGTGGTGGCTAAGGTGGGAATAATATCGATAAGTAATGGGCCCAGGTTGTTACATCGAGCGGCCTGTGCCTACCAATCAAAGCCCACAGGCCTTCGGCCCCTACGAGCTAGGTCCGTGGGCCGGCCCACGTGCCCTAACCCCTCTTTTTCCCTCTTTTCCCTTTGTTTTCCTTCCTTCTTCTGCAACTTTTCTAGCAAATTTCAGCAAAAAAAAGCAGCTGTGAACCTTGTTTTGAGCCATAGTTTTGGCTATCCAATCATCCTCCTAACTAGGCCAATGGACAAGGCCAACAAGGCACCTTACATGACAACTCATGAACCACGTGGATGGTCATGTGGCACTCCTTTTTGCCTGCTAGAGTGCTCCAACATGGAACAAAAGCACAACTTTTGAGCAAATTTTTCAATTAAACGAGCTTCCTTGAACAACTTGCAGCTTCTTCATCTTAAATCCATTTTCCTTGATATTATAGTCTTTTGAAAGATATTAATTCCCTCTACAACACCATGTAAACCCTTCCTCAAATCACACGGCCATAAAAGAAGAAAACAACCACGAAGATGGGGTACTCAACATAGCTAAGAGCTGGAAACTGTAGAAACTATGTTGATCCAATCTCCAAGGGGTTGGTTCCTAACCCATCCGAAGTCCATTTTTGAGGTAAGACCACTTGTTTTGTTCCTTGTTATAAGTACTTCAAACTTCGATTGATAGAAAACAAAAACTAAGGTCTTAAACATGTTTTACATGTGCTAAAGTTGACTGATTGTTAATTGTTACAATAGTTCCAACAGAAAATAGTTCCTAGAAGCATCTTTGAGGCAACATTTGAAGTAGTTGGGGACATCCATTTGAGTCAAGGTTTGGGGCGCTTTGAACCACACATTTGAGGCTACAAAAAGATATAAACCCCTAACCTTAAGCCTTTGTCCTCATAGGTTTATATGTATGCAAAGATGCCTAGTTTCATGAGAAAATCTAGTGTTTAGAAAAATTTTAGAATTGCAGGTATGTGCTAAGTGTGTAGGGTGTATTTGAGAGTGATCATTTCCATGTTTACTTACTATTTTGGGATGAGACTTGAACTGTTAATGTTCTGAGATCTAAGCCTTGCAAAACAAAATCATTGGAAAACTTGAATATTGAAAAATTTGTTACATAACAGATAACGTAGGGGACCAATTGACTGACTAAAAATGGGTATTTTAAGTTGAAATGTGGTGGAGTTGTCACTGGATATATCAAAAATATGTGTACTAAATTGTGTCCCAATCTGAGTTGGGTAAGGTGACTACCTGTTACATTAGAAATGAGAATTTATAGTCCCTATTGTTACATTTAAAAACCCTAGCAAATAATGTCCAAAAATCAAAATCTAACATTTTGGTGAATGTTTAGGAGGTGTATATGAAATCTAAAAAGTTTCGCGCAAATCTAACACATGGATTGATCGCAAAAAAATCAACAAATTTGTTGCGTAGAGAGAGCAAAAAGCTTAAATTTGGCTAAGTATTGGAATTTAGGGATTTTGGACTAATTGGCCCAATTTTGACCTAATTGGCCCAATTTTGACCTAATTTTGCCCAATTGGACTCAAATTGACCAAGGTGACCAAAATTGATTATGTTGACCAATTTTGACTAAGTTTGACTAGTTGACGAGGTTTAACCGATTGACCGAATTTGACCAAATCTAATTTGGGTTGATCGAAATCGATTAGGGACAGTGGAACAACCGATTAATCCACATTCTAAAGAGAACTGAAATTGAGTTTAAATAATGCAGATTTAAGTGTATACTGTGTGACTGGGCCGAGTGTCGATGGGACATTGGTGCGCGGGACTCGAGGTGACTAGTTTGACTCAAGTGTTTACCATAACTTGTATTCCTTGTATAAAACATATGTAAAATGACATGATTTAAATGGTTTCATGTGAATGAGATAAATCGAATTGGATTTGAAATATGTAGATGTACATGGGTAATGAGACCATAGGCTCGAGGACCGAGCACAAGGTCAGGGTACACAATGTGATTAAGATTAGACTCAAGGTTTGAGTGCGAAGTTAAGGCATATGATCAATGCGCCTAGCTTCCGACCCGCTGTGTGACGGCAATCGAGTACCGAGCTTAAGATTAGGGTATTCAACGAATACACCTAGCTTATGACCCGCTTGAGTGGCCGGTACACTTGACTTATGACTCGCGCGAGCGATGACCATAGGGTTAGGTTTGTTGACTTGAATCCCTAGCCTAGATACAGTTTTCAACTAGCATGTATTTGAAATGTTTTTCTGTAATTATTACATTGTTTATAACTACTTTTATACTATGTCATGCATTCAAGCATTATATCATTTTACTGTTCATGCACACATGAGTTGTTTTGGAATGTTAGTTATGGGTAACATGCTGGTCTTGATACTTACTAAGCCACGTTGACTTTTAGGCTTATTACTTTACTAACATTTCAGGTTCTTCAGTGGCTGACAGAGGAAAAGGCGTAGTGATTACCTAGTCCCCTAACGACTCCCTTTTTCTTTTTTGGTCTTTTGTTGAGGTTGGTCACTTTTGTGTATGTATATATGGTGCGCTGTGTATTTTTGAACAAGATAATATGTAATACAATGATCACTCTTCGTAATGTTTACTTACTTTCTCACTTGAATCTTTAAATTATTCTGATATGTCTCGTTGTAAGAATTGGAGAGGCTTAACAGTGATTGGGCAAACTTGACATAGTGAGTGAGTTCGTCAGGCCATTGTGTAGGTTGGGCCGGCCTTCGGCCTAGGGAAGGAGTCGGAACATTAGTATTACATTAAAACTTTTGATTTTTGATTGAGTAGAACATTATACAACATTAAATGTCTATTTAAATTTCATAAAATGATTTTGATGCATTGGATCATGTCAAGGGACATATCTAAGTAGGTAATAGACATAACAACAATTTTATACGTCCTAGTCTCAGGGAAAAGACTCACAAGATCAACCGATATGGTCATCCTAGTTGATACATGTCTGGCATAAGATGAAAGGCATAGAAACAGATAGGGTATCAAATGGATAATTGGAGGTCGGTGCACTCCTCATTTGCCCACATGAGGAGCAGACTCATTTTGTGGTCTAAAAGGAGGGAGACAATTCATGTTTTTAAAGAAATTGCATGATATTGAGACAAAATGCGTGTTCATACATTATATAATGCATGTATGTTGTTTTTTATTTCATTTGCAAGTGACTTCGAAATTTGTTTTTATCTTTCATGTTTTTATATATATGATGATTATGTAATATTATAAGTTGGATTATTCACTTGTTTGCTCATCCTACTTTTCATTATTTTCTCCAGGTCTTAATAAGAAAGGGAAAGGAAAAATGTCAAAATATAGTTACTAGTTTTCTTTTGGAACTTAAAATACGTTGTCAATTGTAGCAATTAGTCAAATCACAGTGTTTTGAGATGTATATATATATATATATATATATATATATATATACATATATATTACCATCTTAATATATTATCAAAACAAATTATAGATGTTACGTGTTTAAATGGTCAATTGGAGAAAGAATATCTATTTTTTTTGTATTAATTATGATTTATTAGGTAGTTTTGTCTTGGTGATATATTATATTTTTAGAAGAGACTATCAACATTTTTTTCTTAAGAAATTGGTGATTTGGTTAGGAAGACTTACGTGGTTTCTGAAAGATTAGTATTTTAACATGGTTGAAAATTCTATGACGGTCGTGACATTACCTTAGAAGGGGTTACGACAATTGTGACCTTTTTTCTCACACTAAAAAGGCCACTTGACTAGCACAATAACCTAATAGGTCGTTTTCCATTAACAAAGTCATTAAATTAATGTTAAATATGTCTATCCATCGAGTAAACATCAAGTTTATACCTAAACAGTTCACGTGCACATTTATCCATAAAAATTAAATTGTACAATAAGTAAATAATAGGACATAAGTACCATTTAAGCTTAAAAAATATTTTTTTAACTTTAAATTTGTAGTTCAAATAACAAAAAGACTTACATAGCAACGGAAGCCACAACCGATTTAATCAACACAACCTGCCCTTTGTCCTTCCTTGAAGGACGTAAAATGGAAAAAAGAGAATATGAGTTGATATCGACGTGGCTCAATGAATAGTAATCCTACAAAATTCATAAATGTTTAAAATATGTATGCATGCAATGTTAAATATGGCAATAAATGGGTCATTAATATATCATATCATATTATCTCATCAAATCAAGAAAGCATGCATCCATATACATTACATGTCAAATTTCATCATCTTGCACGTGCAAAGTCAAAACAATCTACTCAATGAACCTAGGCAATTCTTAAAAATTCAAAAATACTTTCAACAGATCCAGGTAGGCTTTAGAAATTTAGAGATAATAGATCTACTCATAAATGTAGACGATCCTTGAAAATTTGGATGGATTCATGTACGCCTTAAAAATTCAAACAAATGTTGTCAGGACCCATAATTTGATACATAAAAATTTATGGGTTCGATACATGTATTTTTCTGAATTTTTAACGAAAATACATGAATTTTCTCAATTTTTTTAATTTTAAATTATTTATTGAAGAAAATTAGAATAAGAGAGAAAATACAATTTTAAGAGGAAAATACATTAGATTATAAGGAAAATATAATTTTTGAAGGAATATGATTTTTCAGAATGATTATTAAATGTTTGGAGTAATTAATGAAATTTTTGGGAGAAAAATGTAATTTTTGGATGGATTATTATTTTTTTGAAAAATAATTGTATAAATGATAAAAATTATGTGTAATTAGAGATTTTGAAGAGCAATATAAATCAAATAATTATAATAATAAAGAGAAAAAGAATGAAATTTTGAGTATATACATACATACATATATATATATATATATATATACAAAGAAAAAAAACGGAAGAAAAAAAATAGAAAGCAAAATAATATATATATATATATATATATATATATATATATATATATAAAAAAAAAAAAAAAAAAAAAAAAAAA
>JAJIYU010013507.1:0-13810 GCA_030144865.1 Tinospora cordifolia
AAGCCCTACAACTTGCCTTAGCACACGTGATTGACTATGTCATGGCAATCTAACCCAATTTCATTGAGCATTTTGCCCTCAACATTAGCTAGTTGTCATGTCTTACTGAATTGAAAAATTGAAACAAAGAGAAATTTTATGAAAATAATGATGCTTGTAACAATTTATATTAATTTTACATGTTCATATTGTTAATAATTTTATTATATAGTATGATTAAATTTATTAACAATTTTTTATATAAAAATAATATTTTTATATAAATGACATAAATTACCCTTATAATAAGAGATAAATAAGAGTATATCAAATTGCTTATCAAATACTCTACTCTTCAATAAGAGCTTTTAAGTTTTTACTATCAAACACTCATTTTTAAATAAACTCTTATATAATAAGTTCTATTACAAAAAGTCTTAAAAAATGAGTACTAGATACTTAAGAAATAGAGTTACCAAACATGCCCTACAACCCACCAAAAAAAAAAAAAAAAGGGTAAAAAAGAAAGAAAAAGAAAAAGGAAACGCATATTCACGATGCATCTTGGTCACCTCCCAATCCATCAAACTGACATGGCACCAATCAAATCTTCCTAAATGAGAATATATATTTTTTATGTGCTTATATAAAGACTTTAATAATTAATTATAATTATTTTTGAAAAGAAACACTGCACAGGAGTGATATCCTATTCTTTTATTATTTTTAAGATAAACTTTTGGAGATTTTATTGTTAAACTTCTAACTATTGTATGAAAATTATTCTGTATTCTTTTGGAGTAAAACTTATTGTGTATCTAACTGTATCTTTTATCTATGTCTCCGTATCTATCTATTTCAGTGTTATCAATATTATGTATAGCAAGAGAGTAAATAACTGCGCCACTTTTATTATAAAACCCAATATTGCAACTTTTTTTTTTCAAAAGTTTAAACAATTAAACAAATATATTGTAATTATTATGAAAATGAAATAACTTAACTACTATAAATAAAGAATTGAAAGAAATTCAGAAGAGAGAAAAACATTTGAGAGAAAGATAGAATCTTATTTATTAATAGAACTTTTAGATAATTTTATCGTACAAAAATGAATACTGAGGGCCTTATTTATAAAAGTTTCATTTGGATAAAAACAACTCATTGTATATTTTTAAGAAAAAAATTAGTTAAAACTGAAAATAAAATTTTAAGTTCATTTATGCATGACAAATAAATAATAACAAGGTCAAAATCAAATTTTGACACTTTTTTTCTAGTACTTTTTTCTTAATTATGATGAATTTTTTACTACTTGGATAAAATATATTTAGTTTAATAAATTGTTAACTTCTATACTTTAATATAAAAAATTAATTTTTTATCTTGAAAGTTAACTTTTTTTTCGTAAATTCAACTTATTTTCTTTACAATAATTTTATTGTTTTATTAGAAAAGAAATTTGTTTAAGTTAAAATTATTTATTTATAAAAATTAATAATATTATTAAATAAGTATTTAAATAATAATAATATTTATTTGAGCGTATTTTTAAAATAGTATTATTATTTTTCATCACAAATAATTTTATTACTTTCATTTGAAGTCTAATTATTTATTTACAAACTAAGAAGTAATAATATTATTAAAAAAATTTAAATGATAATAATATTTACTTGGTTGATTTAAATAATAATATTATTTTTGAACAGAAATAATTTTATTATTTTTCATTTGAAAGCCTTGCTGTTTTCAGTAAAATAACTTAAATCATTAATTTAATTAAAATAACTTTAATTATTTAATAATTATTTTTATTTTAAATTTCTATTACTAGTTATAGTTTATATATTTTTATAAATAGTCTGAGGTGCAATTATACTTTAAGTAAATTTCTATTATAAAATATTTACTTTATTGTGTATTAAAAACTATTTTGTTACAACTTTTTACTATATCTAATTTTATTATCAAAGAATGAGTATAATTACTTAGCAATAACTTAAATTTTAGTGTAAGTTGATAAAAATATTAAATTGTTTATTTCTTAATGATAGAACTAATTGAAATAAAAATTTAAATAGATAAAAAATGACAAAATTAAATTTAAGCCTAAATTGGCTTCATCATAGAAAGTGTAGATATATTTATATATTCAATATTATACATAATAAATACTAGTTAATTAAATAAAGCTTTTTTGAAAAATTAATTTTACTTTTATTTTATGATTATTTTACAACAAGCAGACATAATGATGTTATAGATAATTATAGACGGCGTTCAATAGTGAATGATGTAAACCATTAAACATTGTAGAATGAGTCATTCAATAACTTGTAGCTGCGACTGTTATAATAGTATAAAACAACATTCATGCGCTCGTGGTAATAGCCTTTTCAACAACGTTCACTATGTAAATATTGTTGTATGCATTTAACGTAAGCAATATTATAATAGACATTTTATGAACATTATTATATTTCTTCCATTACAACAGTTGTTGATACACATTTTTTAATACATGTTGTTGTATCGCCAATTTCTTGTAATGCATAGTGGACATAAATGAAAATTTTCAGGACATAAGTTAGAGACTGAAAACGTGTGAAAACAAAACACTTGTTTGGTTAAGGCACGAAATCGGGAGATCCTGTATCTTTAGTTTCTATGTGAAATAAAACGCATAAGAATTTATAGGTATAAAAGAATCCTAGACTCGAAGATTAATGAGCCATGTGTGGTGAATGATTGGTGACTTAGGAAGAACTTGTTTTCCTTTGCCTAGCTGGTATGAAAATGTTAAGTATAGTGGGGCTTGGGAAGCCTTAATCGTCGAGACATTTGTGAAATTGCTTAGGTATAGTAAGATCTTCAAGTAAAAGCCTGTGTAGATAGGCAAGAGTGGTATGAGACGCACGAACTCATAGGCATGGGTAGAAGCTTGGAATTTCGCTATGCTAGTATGAAATTGTATGATTGAATAATTGTTTAAATATATGCTATTTCATGAATATGTATATCACTTGTTTTGTGATCATGAAACCAAAACTCTATGCCCCGAAAACATTAGAGGACTTTGAAAACCCTCAAACAAAACTTAGAAGTATAAACTGATAGGTCACCGAACAAATTGAGAACCTAGAGATATGAATTTAGAGTCATGATAATACAAAAAACACGAAAAATTTGACAAATGACCTAGGAAAAATAGCTATTATCATAGGTCTAGAAAAACATTTTGTATCCCGAAGATAAGTGTAATACCCCAACCCTCGAGACTTTCAATTGAATTTATCTACAAGGCGGGTTGAGCCAATGTTACATTACAAGTATACAACTTGGCCTTCTAGTTCCTTTATCCTAATTCTTATTGAACATTATGAGCACACAAACCAATTTATTTAAATCAATAAGACAACACGAAGAGATAAAGAACTTTTTCTTTATTCATTGTTTGAATTAAGTGAAACAAGTACATAACTTGAATTTAAACTATTTAAAAAAGGGAGTACATAACTCTAAAATAAAAACTATTTCAAACGAAAGTCTAACTTATTCAAAACTTAAGTAACATGCCCTTACATTATAAATAAAAATAGAAATTTTTTAAAGATAAGCGATCTAAATCCTTAGTAAGCTTCATCAGGTAATTCAATTTCCTAAAAAGATAAAAGAAGAAGAGTGAACACATAGCCAAGTAGATCATTATAAAAACAACCAAGTTATTAATCCAAACTAATAACACATTTAAATTCAAACACTTGCATACATTAGACATTTTTAACGGTTTCTTATTTTTAGTTGTACATTATACTGAAAGGGGGTCCAATCCCTTGATGTCCTTATCAAAATACCTCCTTTTGAGTGGAAAAACAATTCTTTATGTTACATTCCATTGGATTTATGGCCCCTTGCCTATATTCCAAGTATTTTGTGCTACACCCATATACACATAGTATATGCAACTCATATACACATAATATACGTAAAGAACATCCATAGTATCCATTTGGATCACTATGACAGTTTGTCGTTCTTAATATCAAAGTCTTTTATTTGAATTTTCATCATCATTAATTATAAAAGAACTAAAATTCAACATATTATCATCATAAAAGCATAAAAGCATTACTTGCATGCATTATATCTCAAACTCGGCCTAAGCATGACATGGTTTTATGAATGCTTAAACATGACATATGTATCCAAGTGAAAATTAAGTCAAGTGAATGGACTGAAATTGAAATATTTATGATAAACAGATTTTAAAACATGCACGAACATGATATTAATTCAAACTAGTAAAGAGGGGGTTTTTCTGAAATCACTTCTACCTTGTTTTGCAATTTCTTAAAAATTCGGCAGAGTTTCTACAGTCTAAGCACTTCAAGAACACTAAACTACTCAAGAACAATAGCTTCTCACTTAAGAACAATAAAAAACAAAAAAGAAGTGAGAAAGAGTAGCAAGAAGAAGGCTTAGAAAGAACAAAGGGGACTTCTCAGCTCTTGCTCTAGGATGAAGAAAAAGTGAGCATAGGGGGGCCTTTATATAGAGTTTCAAGAAACTAGGGGGGACAATTTGGGCAAGTTCATAAGAGAATCTTTCCTTACACACATGGAGACGATTTGGCCTAGTTTGGGCAAGTGTGCTTATGGTTTGGGCAAGTGGATCTCCAGGGTTTCCTTACCATGTGTGAGCAAGCTTGAGTTTCCTTCTTAAGTGTTGACACAAGATAGGATTTAGGCAAGCAAGGAAGGTTTCCTATTCCTTTTGGACATCAAAACTTGGCAAGGAAACCTTCTTAATTGCTTCACTTTTTTGTGCAACGATATGGCAAGAGGATCTTTCCACTTTATTTACTTGCGTGCAACGGTTTGATGGGTGTCAAAATGGGTAAGGAAACCTATTTGATTTGATTTGATTCTTCTCTTGCATGTCCAGCTAGTAGAGAGCACACAATGGTTATCAACTTCTATTATTGAATTAGAAACTTCTATTCTTGAATTAGAAACTTTTAATCTTGTTCCTTGGGCGGTGTGCACTAGATTTAGGCAGTGGGATAACTTGCTGATTTTCCTTCCTTCCTATAGGCATCACAAATAGGCAACTTTCTAATTTAACTTAGGAACCTTCTATTTTGGTTCATTCTCTTGTGCGTTTTAAGTGAGCAAAGGGAATATTTTAGATTCCTTTCTTTGTTGGTTGAGATCATATTTTTGAGCACAAAGTAACTTTCCCATTTGATTTCTTTATTTGGGAGTCAATTCTAACACAAGATCAAGAATCTTTCTTATTTCTTGTGTTTCCTTCCTCTTGTAAGGAATCATCCCTAAGTTGGCACACACTATTTTGGGTGTCTCTTAGGTGTTTAGAAATATTTTTCAGCAACTTTTATTCTTGGAAGTCATATGAGTAAGGTAATATTTTCTTTTTTTTACGAGTGTTCACCAAGCAAGAATAAACTTGACACTTTGCATGGTTTTATTTTTGGCACCATACTGTGAACATGAGAAACTCTCTAATTTGGATCATGCCTTCTTATTTTGACTTGTTGGACGTCTTTGTGTGCATGGGCTTAGGGTGCACATGATCATGGCACATTGGAACTTCTATTTTCTCTAGTGAGCACACATGAGCAACTTCCCAAATCGGTTTTAGAAACTTTCATCTTTTCTTTCTTGCTTGCTTGGACATCAAGGTGAGGGGCACATGATCATTATAGTTTGCGTACATGGGATCATCTTTTAGGCAAGAAGGCTAGGCCTTGCTCATGTGCAATGCACATGCTTAGGGCAATTAAGGGATTTCTCATTCCACCCTTTGGTGCGCCATGCCTATTGGAATTTTAGGCCTTTGGCTCACACTTTTGGGTTCACGTGAAATGAACAAAAATTATAAGATTGTGTTTGGCTAGGGTTTTGTTCATTTTCTCTACTAACTTTCACTCTACTGATGCATATTAGGCAAATGAACACTGGAATTGACAAATGAAATGAATTTCTAATTAATTGATCCACTGAGGTATACAAGTCATTTCATTTCATTCTGTACAAATTTTTTAGGGTATTACAACCTACGCTCCTTATAAAGAATTTTGTCCTCGAAATTTGTACTTATTCAGGGATTTCTGGAGAAAAGGTGTGGATACTTGGTCTTCATTTCACATTCCAGTTCTTAGGTGGCTTCTTCCACTCCATGATGTTTTCAAAGTACTTTGACTAATGAAATATCCTTCGTCCTTAGATTTTATACCTTGTGATCAAGGATTCTAACTGCCACTTCTTCATAAGTAGCATCATTTTGGATATTCACTTCCTCCCAATGGATGATGTGAGAGGGATCTAGTTCATACTTTCTCAGCATTGATACATAGAACACATTGTGAGCTCAGGTCATTCAGTTTGGTAGATCCAACTTATAAGCACATTCTACAATTCTTCTCAGTATCTCAAAGGGTCCAACAAATCTGGGCAATAATTTTTCCTTAAATTCGAAACTCTTGATGCCCTTCTGAGGACTTATCCTTAGAAATACCTTGTCACCACCTTGAAACTTTAGGGGTCTCCTTCTTTTGTCAACATAGCTCTTCTGATGACTTTGAGTTGTAGTCAACCTCTTTTGTATTAGTTTGACTCGGTTGTTTATTTCTTCCACTATGTATGGCCTAATAAGTATATGATCTTTAAGCTCAGCCCAACAAGTTGGTGATCTATAGGGCATTCCATAAAGAGCCTCACATGGAGCCATTTTAATGCTTGCTTGATAACTATTGTTATAAGAAAACTCTCTTAAGTGCAGGTACTTACTCCAATTCTCTTTAAGGTCCAGGACACAAAACCACAACATGTCTTCTAACGTCTGGATTACTCTCTCAAGCTGCCCATCTGTCTGAGGGTGAAAAGTAGTACTCATGGTGAGTTTAGTGGCCAACTCCTTTTGTAGACTTTTCCATAACTATGAAGTGAATCGAGAGTCTCGATCAAATACTATCGTCTTGGGCACACCATGAAGTCTAAATATCTCTTTCACGTAGAGTTCTCCCAACTTACTGACTTGGTTTGTGGATTTGATTGGCAGGAAATGAACCACTTTAGTGAGTTGATCCACAATCACCCATACAGTATCTTCTCCTTTCTAGTTCCTGGGCAACACACTAACAAAGTCTATGACAATGTTATCCCTCTTCCATTCAGGGATGGGAAGTGGTTGTTACATTCAAGAGGGTTTTCGGTGTTCTACTTTTCCTTGTTGACAAGTTAAGCACTTTGGAACATGCTTAGCCATGTCTCTCTTCATTCCTCTCGACCAATAAGTCTTTTTGAGATTTTGGTATATCTTATCTCTACCTAAATGCATCGTATACTTGGTCTGATGAGCTTCATCTAGTGTAGTTTTCTTACTTTCTCTGTTTTGGGGATCACAGATCCTCTCACCAAGTCTTAGGGTATTCTTAACATCTAACCTGAATTCAGTATGGTTACCTTATGTAACTCCTTCTATAAGACTAGTGAGCCATTTGTCTTGCCTTTACTCATCCTTGATCTAGTGCAGAAGATCTGGTTGGCAAGACATGTTGTAGAAATAGACTCATTTTTCATTCAAATTTATAGCCAACCTAAAGTCTTCAATCAACTGGTACATCTGGCCCTTTTCTTCTTCCTCTTTGTTAAACTTTTTACTTAAGGCATTGACCACCACATTGGCTTTCCCCAAATGGTAGTGTAGTTGGAAATCATAGTCTTTCAAGAACTCTATCCATTTTCGTTGCCTGAGGTTCAACTCTTTCTGGGTGTAGATGTACTTCAAGCTCTTGTGCTATGAAAATAGATCAAATTTCTGACCATAAAGGTAGTGTCTCCAAATCTTTAGGGTAAATACAATGGCTGCTAACTCTAGGTTATGAATAGGGTAATTCTTCTGATGGACATTCAATTGTCGCAAAGCATAAACAACTATTTGCTTTTCTTACATCAAGACTGCTCCCAGTCCACTCAGTGAAGCATCCGTATATAGGACATATGTGATACCATGAGTCAGAATGACTAGGATGGGGGTCAGAGTCAATCTCCTTTTTAGTTCTTGGAATGATTATTCTCACTTCTTATCCCAAGTGAATTTAATGCCTTTTCTGGTTAACTTGGTCATAGGTTTGGCTAGTTTGGAAAAGTCATGGGTGAATCTCCTGTAGTATCCAGTTAGGCCTAAGAAACTCCTGATCTCTGTAACTATCTTGGTTGTTTCTAGTCCATGACAGCTTCTGCCTTCTCTAGGTGGAAGCTGTCATGGACAAGCAAGCAATTTGAATAAGGATTATGAGCAGGCTCTTACCTTGGCCTTACCCTTTTGATTGATTGTTCTAACGTCGAAGTTGTTTTGTTAAGTCAAATTGAAAGGTAGGTTTTGTCAGTGCAATTCCTAAATATCGATAGAACGTTGATCAAAATTTAGGAAGAGATCGAGGTCTTTCAGAGCCTATCTGATCTTTGTCAACACATGACCCAGAGCCCCTTGCTCAAACATAAGGGTAATCTTTTGGAAAAATAAGTATTTTTAGTTGAAATTTAGTGGGGAGGTCATTAGACATGTCAAGATTGAGTGTACCAAATTTCACCCCCATTTGAATTTATTTAGTGGTTCAATTGAATACATAATTAACTGCTGAAAACATGCAGTCTGAGAATTCAACTTTCCTGATATCCCTATTAAAAATCATAGCAAACAAAGTCCAAAAATCATGAAGTAAAATTCTAGTAACTTTTGGGAAAGAATAGATCAAAACTGAAAATTTTTACATAAATCCAATGGTTGGATTAATCACAGGAAATTTGGAAAATTTAATGCTAGGAAGTGTAAACTCAGAAGTTCTTGTGATTCAACTGAAAGTTCTGAGATTAAATTAAATAGCTAAACCTCAGTGGATTGAGCTGAAATTTGATGGAGAGATTCCTAAGTATGTCTAGTTTATGCCTACCAAATTTTAGAGTAATCTGTTATGGATAAGTGGGTCAAATTAGGCAAAGAGTCACTGCCTGTCATATAGAATCCGAGGACACATAGTCCCTCAAATCTCAGTTAAAAACACTACCAATTTAGTTCTAAAATCATGATTTAAAATTCTAGGAAAGTTTTAAGGAGTCTAGAACAGACCTGAAAACTTTGGTGCAAATTTGACGTATGGATTGACCACAAAAAAATTAGCAAGCTCGCTGCGTAAGAGAACAAAGAACCCAAAAAATTTGATTAGGTATTGGGATTTGGGATTTTGAACCAATTTTGACCCAATTAGTCTATGTTGACCCAATTTGGGCACAAATTGACCTAAGGTGACTAGGATGACTACATTGACCAAAGTTGACCAGAGTTGACTAGATTTGACCGATTGACCGAAATGGCTTGGGTCAATCGAAACTAAGTAGGGACAGTGAGATTAGATATTAGGCCACTGTATGGATAGAACTGAGATTGAGTTTGATTGATGCAGATTCGAAAGAGTACAGTAGGACTGGGTCAATTGTCAACAGGACATCGGTATGCAGGACCCGAGGTAAGTAGTTTGATTCAGGTGGTTTCTGTGACTTTTATTCCTTGCATAAAACTTGTGTGGAATGACATGGTTCAAAACTGATCGAAACTGAGTAGGGACAGTGAGATCAGATATTAGGCCAGTGTATGGATAGAACTGAGATTGAGTTTGATTGATGCATATTCGAAAGAATACAGTGGGGCTGGGTCAATTGTTGACAGGACATCGGTATGCAGGACCCGAGGTGAGTAGTTTGATTTAGGTGGTTTCTGTAACTTTTATTCCTTGCATAAAACTTGTGTGCAATGACATGGTTCAAATGTTTTCACAAGGTTTGGATACATATGATTAATTTTGAGATATGTAGATGTACACGGGTAGTGAGACCAGAGGCTCGAGGTTCGAGCATGGGGTCAGGGTACACGATGAGATGAGACTCGAGGTTTGAGCGCGGGGCTAGGGCGTATGATTAACGCTCCTAGCTTCCAACCCGCTCGAGTGACGACACTTGAGGATCGAGCACAAGATTAGGGTATTCGAGGAGTACGCTTAGCTTACAACCTGCTCAAGTGGCCAGTACGCATGACTTACGACCCGTTCGAGCGATGACCATAGGTTGGGTTTTCTTGAGTTAACCTAGCCTGGATATGTTTTTAACTGACATTGATTTAATATGTTTTTTTGAAACTGTTGCACTATTTATTACTGTTTTATACTATGCCATGCTTTCGAATGTCATATTATCTTTACTGCTCATGCATACATGCATTGTTTTTGAAATATTGGTTATGGATGACATGCTGAACTTCCTACTCACTGAGCCACGTTGATTATAGGCTCACTATGCTATCATCATTCCAGGTTCTACAGCGGCTGACAAAGGGAAAGGCGTAGTGATCGCCTGACTCCCTCACGATTCAGTCTCTGTTCTTTTGATCTTTTGATTAAAGGTTGGTCATTCTGTACATATGTAAAGGGTTACTATGTATTTTGGCCAAGAAACTTGACTGTCTTCATCCAGAATTCACATTTGTTGAACTTGACATATAATTAGTGCATTCTGAGGGTCTCCAACACTATTCGCAAGTGTTCTAAGTGTTCAGCTTCTGACTTAGAGTAAATCAAGATGTCGTCCATGAATACCAACACAAACTAGTCAAAGTATTGTCTAAACACTTGGTTTATTAAATCCATGAATGCTGCCTGGGCATTGGTCAAACCAAAGGGCATCACGGTGAACTCGAAGTGTTCATATTGTGTCCTGAAGGTTGTCTTGTGTATATCAAACTCCCTGATTCTCAGTTGGAAATATCCCGACCTAAGATCAATCTTTGAGAAATAAGTGACTCTTTTCAATTGATCGAATAAGTCATTACTCCTCGGTAGAGGGTACCTTTTTTTTATGGTTGCCTGGTTCAGCTTCTAGTAATTGACACATAATCTCGTGGAACAATCTTTCTTCTTCACAAATAGTACGGGAGCTCCCTAGGGTAACTCATTCGGCCTAATGAAGCCTTTCTCCTTGTGCTCATCTAGTTGAGACTTCAACTCGATCAGTTCCACTAGAGCCATTATGTATGGAGGTATGGATATAGGGTTGGTTTCATGGTGAAGTTCAATCTTGAACTCTAATTCTTTGGCAGGTGGTAGTCCGAGTAAGTCGTTTGGGAATACCTCTTCATACTCCTTAACAACTGCTAGGTCTTGGATTCTCTTTTGTTCAATAGAGACCTCCTTTGAGAGTCTCTCAAACTCATTCTTTTGCATCAAACACTTTAACATGGCTATGGCTAGATTCCTTGGTAGTCTTCACATATCTCTATTAATTTTATAGTTTCCCACAAAGGTAAGGTTATGGTTACTCGCCACTTAGGACAATCTATCTGAGCTTGGTATTAGTCTAACTAGTCCATCCCCAAGATCAAGTCATAGCCGTAAAATGGTAAGGTGCATAGGTCAACTGATATGAGTTTATCCCCAAGCCTTAGGTTACAACTACACATTCTACTTGAGGTAACATTGGTCTTTATTGGTGTGGACATATTCAAAGTTATGGGTAGTGTGTTTACAACAAGTTGTAACCTATCAGCTAGTTCTTCAGAGATAAATGATTTCGAGACACCCAAGTCAAATAACAGTCTCACAACGACAATAAATAGTAGGAACTTAGCTTCCACAACAGGGACTTGATCTTCTTGGGTCTCAACAGTAAACATTCTGGCTGGTTCTGACCACGTCCTGATTCTGCCCCTTATTGGCGTTCTATTGCTGCTGCCTACCTTGAGGATGATCGTTCTGACCTCTTCCCTGTGGTGGTTGTTGCTGATGAGTCTAAGCAGGTGCAATTGGGCGATTTCTGACAAATAACCCCTCTGCATACACAAGTAACATGATCCTTGCCTCCTTGCCTATTCCTTAGACTCATCCTTGGTTTTCCCATGTTTCTGTGGTGCTTTCCCACCACTCTTGATTTTCTTCTAAGCCCCTTGATCATTTTTATTCTCGGGCCTCTTGTTCTTCCCCTTCAACCTTTGTTCCAGGTTGAGTTCTTGTTTCAGTGTCAGAGCATTTTCTAAGACTTCTCTGTATGTCTTTAGGCCCATAGTCCTTACCATCTTTTGGATCTCCATCTTGAGACCTTGTGCAAACTGATTGGCCTTTATTCTCTCTTCTCTTATTAGTTCTGGTGAGAATTTGGCCAGTTCAATGAACTTTGTTTCATAGTCAACTATAGTCAAGTCCCTCTGATTTAGCCAGACAAAATCTTCCTGTAGCTTACTCAGTGTCGCTTCAGGAAAAAACTTTTCGTAAAAGATCCTCGTGAACTTCTCCCAACTCATTGCTTCAACATTTGTGTTAGGATCCATCTTCATCATTTGCCACAAACTTCTGGTCGATCCCTTGAAGTGGTGTGCGGCCAGTGCCACACTACGCGAACCTGTCACCTTCAGTATGTTCAGATGCTCCTCCATTTCCTAATACCGGTGATCGACAAAGATGCAGTCTGTGTTCCAATCAAATCGATGAGGGTTGAGCTTCTTCAGTTCTATTAGCATCTTCCTCTACCTCTCATCTTCCAAATCTTCTTGAATCTTCTGACACTCTAGAACCTGGAGTACAAGTGCTGGCTGTTGCACAGGGATCAGTTTAGCCACATGTGGTTGTGGTGTTGCTTGAGGGATCGCTTAAGGTAGGACCCTCATGATCTAGTCCATGAGCCTCTAAGCAATTCCTGTTATCAAGGTTTCCATCCGATCCTCTATGTCAGCTAGTATCTCCTGTTCTCTATGTTCCGTTTCGTCAGAAGGGGTAGATCTAGTAGCATATCTTCTTGATCCGACCATTATCTACAAATTGAAAAGTTATCACTATGCCTTTATCAAATGTTCGTACTACCAAAACCTTAGATTAATGTTTCTAGGTTCTCGACTTGTTCAGTGGCCTATTAGTTTATGCTTCTAAGTTCTTTTTGTCCTTGGGTACTAGATTTGGTTTCATTTGACATACCTATAAACAAATAAGGCATGCTTTCAAACAATCATAGAATCATGCAAGTTCATGCTAGTATAACAAAATTTCAAGTTTCCATCTAAGCTTCCAGGTTCGAGTGTCTCATACCACTCTCGCCCTTCCACTTAGACTTCCACTCAGAAAATTGCCACACCCAATCAATTTCGCAAATGTCCCATCCCAGCCAAGCATAGGGAAACTAGTTCTTCCAAAGTCATCGATCATTCACCAAACACGGTCCATCATTCTCCAAATCCAGGCTTCTTCCATAACCCCAAATTCCTATGCGTCCCATACCACATAAAAACTGGAGATACAGAATATTCTCGATCTCGTGTCCTGATTGAACAAGTGTTTCATTTTCAAATTTTTTCAATCTCTAACCTATGTCCTAAAGTTTTATTTAGGTTTTGATCCACTGTGCCACCCCTTGGCTACTCCTAATTCCTACTTAAGGTATCTTTTCTTGACCTAGGGTTTCAATATGGCTGGAAAGTTCCTCTATTGAGTTGTCCACCTCTGTCTAATCAAGATACCATCTTTGGCAACTTTTCCAAACTCGCGTGAGTTCCTTGCCCTAAATTTTCACCTTATAATTTTCTTTTATAGAAAGTAAGAGTGTTCTTCAACTTTGACTACTTATATGAGCTGGTGGGACAACCTCTAGATCGAACAGCGATGTAATACCCCAGAATTTTGTCAAAAAAAATTTAAAATAAATAAAATAAGTTGAATAAATTAATTTCAAAGATTTTAAGAAATTTTCGGGTGCAAATTGTGGGTTGGCACATG
>JAJIYU010013508.1:0-13825 GCA_030144865.1 Tinospora cordifolia
TTGTTTAATTTTCACTATATCTCTAATTTATTTTATTTTTCATGTGTTATTCCACAATTTGCACTCAAAAGAATTTTGAAATTAATTTATTTAATTATTTGACAAAATTCTAGGGTATTACACCAAAAGACCTTAACAATCGAAATGTCCATTGTCCTTAGACTCTGCACTTTGCAATCTAGTATGCTAACCACAAATTGCTCCTATATGGCATCATCTTGTGCCCATATTTCCTCCTAGTGAATGATATGAAAGGGGTCCAGCTCATACGTCTGCAACATAGATATGTGGAAGACATTATGTATAGAAGACATCTAATTAGGTAGGTCCAACTCATATGCACATTCTCTTACCTACCTTGTAATCTCAAACGGTTCGATGAACCTTGGTGACAGCTTTCCTTTTTGTCCAAATCTTCTAATGCCCTTTTGAGGACTAACCCTTAGGAATGTTTTGTCACCTTCCTAGAACTTTAGGGGTATCCTTCATTTATTACCATGGCTCTTCTATTTGCTCTGATCTATCACTAATCTTTTCTGAATCAATTTGACCTGCTTTTGCATTTCCTCTATCAAGTCTGATCCTATAAGCACTCGATCCTCTAACTCTACCCAACATGGTGGTAATCTACAAGGTCTGCCATACAAAGCCTCGTAGGGTGCCATTTGAATACTTGCATGATAATTACTATTATAGGAAAATTCAACTAGATGTAAGTGCTTGCTCCAATTGTCCTTGAAATCAAGAACACATGCTCTCAACATATCTTTCAAGATCTGTATAACCCTTTTTGACCTTTCATTTGTCTGTGGGTAAAAGGTTATGTTCATCATGAGTTTGGTACCTAACTATTTTTGTAGACTCTGCCAGAATTAAGATGTGAATCTTGCATGTCGGTCTGATACTATAGTCTTGGGTACTTCGTGTAGTTTCACAATTTCTTTAACATATCGTTCCCCCAATTTGCTAACTGAGATTAGTGGATTTGATTAGTAGAAAGTAAGCTACCTTTGTGAGACGATCAAGTAAGACCCACACAGTGTCTTCCCCTTTCTAGTTCTTAGGCAACCTGCTAGCAAAATATATTGCGATATTGTTCCAATTCCACTTTGGTATAAGAAGAGTTTGGAGCAGACTTGTGGTCTCCTATGTTCAGTTTTCACCTGCTGACAAGTCAGACACTTAGAGACATATGTGGTTATGTCTTTCTTCATTACTTTCCACCAATAAACCTTACAAAGATTCTAGTACATATTGTCACCTCTAGGATGCATGGTCTATTTATTCTGGTGTGCCTCATCTAATATCATATGCCTTGTTTGTCCATACTCAAGTACACAAACTCTGTTGCACCTTAAGATACCTTCTATATCAAGTTTCAAATCATTATGTTTGCCTTGTTCAATGCCTTCAATTATATCTAAAATCCAACTATCTTGTTTTTTTATCTTCCTTAATCTATTGGAGTAGATCTAACTGACACACCATGGTAAATAACACTGCTCAATCTGCGTCTATCCTAACGACTAGATTATAATTCTCTATCAGCTAACATCTCACCTTTTTCTTCTTCAGATTTACTATAGTTTCTACACAAGGCATCTGCTACCACATTCGTTGTTCCTGGATGATAATGGAGTTGAAAGTCATAATCTTTTAAAATTTCTATCCACCTTCTTTGTCTGAGGTTCAACACCTTTTGGGTGTATATGTATTTTAGACTTTTATGATCTAAATACAAATAAAATTTATCTCCGTATAGGTGGAGTCTCCAAATCTTTAAGGCAAAAACCATTGCTACTAGCTCCAAGTCATGAGTTAGACAATTCCGCTTGTTTATCCTTAATTGTTGTTAGGCACATGCAACAACCTTACCATCCTACATCATTCTTCAACACATTAGTATAGAGTGTATAACCCACTCCATATAACACTCCAACCCCTGGATACCATCACATACGCCGCTAACTGGACATCTTTATCTCTCGCTTCGAGACAAAATCAATCACAAGGTGCAGTCGCTCCCACCATCGATATCTGAAGACCGGGACATTACTTTTCTGTTCTCTTTCCTTTCTCATAACATCCCAATAACATATTAGAGTGCGAAAATACAAACAATAAACCTTATGCAAAATTAAACATGGGGATGACATGTTAACTAAAATTAATCATGAGATGATTAAACTCATGTAAATGAAATAACATACTCTAACCCCATGGCCTAAGTTCAAAATGAATCAATATCTGAATGCTTGGCCCCATGGCTGAAGTTAATAAACAAAACAACTAAAAATAGATGAAATGTGGGTCTCATGCCCTACAAACTGATAACCATTGAGTAACACTATTCCTAATCAACTCCAACAGTGAGGTGTATCATGACTACAAAGATGCAACTCCTCACTTATCATTACAAGTGTCTTCAAAGATTACCTAAAGAGAAATAAGTAGGGATGAACTCAAGAGCGCAGTGGATCTCACACAAACATCTCAGGCATTATATCAGTTAAAAAACAAACATGCAAGCACTTGTAATACATTATGCGTTTCAACAATTAAAATGTTTGACTTAACGTTGAGACCGAAATGAATTCTCCCTTGGCATTCCAACTTAGGTTTGGAGAACTCAATGTACTGCCCAAGGCCTATTACACGCTCCAAAACCCTATCTCAGGGTTGATGTTTCACTCGATCATCAAACCAAGGGGTGGAATCTCACTTAGACTCACAGTCCCATTTCAAATGGAGACCTCCCTAGGGATAGGAATGCCCATGATGATGCCAGACTACTGCCACAGTATCTGCATCACCGGTATGTGGTTACTTCTCTTTATTATATTTGATTAATGATCACAAGCATATTCACATTTCAAATTTCCGATATAAGTAATCAATGGATATAAATAAACAAGTTGTCATGCTCGTAATCACATTAATCATATTAATCATCACTTCACATGCATAGCATATATTTTCAACTGTAACATACTTTTATACAAAACATGACATGCTATAAGTCCACAAAAGCATTTAAACATTCATTCATAAGCAAACACCCCAGCATGCTTCTAAAACAATGAATAACAATAATCATACACAATCATGTTTCATATTTTAACCAACATAATACGAAAGAGTTCAAGTAATCACTTCCACCTTTGTCTCTCGTTCCCTTGGGCCTTTGTTTCGCATTGTATTAGTCTTGTCTTTCAATCTATGAGGTTTAAAACCAACATTATATGAGTTTGAAGCATTTCCAAGGTCTCTTAAATCATAATTTAATGATTCTCTAACATAGATATCTTAAGGTGCACATAGTGATCTCAACGGATGACATTTCACCGTTTTCCTCTGATTATCGCGATAGTGAGTGGCATTATCGAGTAATCCGTGTGCTCACATACAAAGACGAAAAACTAGTTTACGTTGTGTTACTTCGGTCAGTTACTGCAGTAACCAGAGCACAGATCGATTTTTCTCATATGTTACCGCGATGACCAAAGGGGTTTTGATGCGTTCAGCATGTGTTATCGCAGTCAGTTACTACGGTAACCAACGAGTTCATGTGTGTTCAATGTGTGTTACCACATCAGTTATCGTGGTAACCAGAGGAGTTTGTGTGTGCACAGCACACTACCATAGTCTGTCATTCCCTCTACTATTTCGTACTCCAACATACTCGCATTACGCTTAAAACACACACACATACATGAATGGGAAAACATTATACCTTATTGCCCTTTGTCTTTCCTCTATGTTCTCCTTCATTGCAAGGTTTTGAACCCTCTATTGATCAATGTTTCAAAGAAAACATGCATACTCTCAGGAAATGCAAATCTATGACAGAAAACTATGATTCCAAGTGAGGTTTAGCAATTTACCCATGCACAAATTATTTCAAACAACGCCTCTACTGATTTTCTTCCTTGTTGGGGTTGTTCTTCACGAATCTAGGCTTTGAGAACTAGTGTAGAAAGGTTTGAGTGGATGGAAACCAATCTAGAATGGTAGGGAAGGAAGCAAAGTTTAGTTATTGGCATGACTGTATCAATTCTTTGGAATTATTGGCTAACCGTATAAATTCTTTGAAGTTGGTGCATGACTATAGGGCTACAAAGACGATTAGGGTTTTTCGATGCACTGTTTATGCTTATATATTTCACGTACTACCACTATAACTCGAGGTATTACCACGATAACCAAAACCCTAATTCTCTACATGAACCAGCGGATGGTTACCATGCAAAATTTCATGCTTTGTTTCGATTTATTGATTCTTTTGTACAATGATTAAACATCTCCTAAACCATGTTTTCATGGATTTTCTGCAGTGTATTGTGCTCGAATTATTTTTATTTAAATTTACCAAACCCTTATAAACTTTTTGGGGTATTACAACCTGACCCTCTTAAAAGAATTTTGTCCTCGAAATTTAAAGGGAGTCTCATACCTGTATGATACCATCCAGCCAGATGCTCCTAGTGAAGAGATCCAGGTACTTCTAGATTTCACTTTCCAATTCCAGGTAGCATTTTCTTGGTCATGGTATCTCCACAGAACCTTGACTAGAGGAATGTCCTTGGTTATGAGACTCTGCATTTTACGATCCAGTATTATGATGGCTGGTTCCTCATACGTAACATCATTCTAGATGTGTTGACCTGCTCCTAATAGATGATGTGAGAGGGTTTCGGTTCATATTTTCGTAGCATTGATACATGGAATATGTTGTGGATAGAAGACATTTTGTTCGACAAATCTAGCTCATACACACATTCACCAACCCGTCTAAGTATTTTGAACAGACTGATGAGTCTTGGTGATAGTTTCCCTTTGATCCCAAAACGTTTCATCCCCTTATGAGGGCTGATCATCAAGAATACTCTATCACCTTCTTGGTAACTCTAGAGGTCTTCGCGTCTTGTCTGCATAGCTCTTCTGCCAGTTCTAAGCCATGGTTAACCTATTTTGTATCTGTTTCACCTATTCATTCATCTCTTGTACTAGGTCTGGCCCTATAAGTACACGATCCTCAAACTCTGCCCAGTAAAATGGAGATTGACTAGGTTTGCCGCAGAGAGCCTTGTATGGAGCCATTTTTATACTCACCTGATAACTGTTATTGTATGTGAATTATGCTAAATGCAAGTATTTGCTCCAATTACCCTTGAAGTCAAGGACACACACTCTCAACGTATCTTCAAGTATCTGTATCACTCTCTCAGACTATATATCTATCTGAGGATGGAATGCAGTACTCATGGTGAGTCTAGTACCTATTTCTTTTTGTAGGTTTTGCCATAATTGAGATATGAATCTGGCATCTCTGTTTGACATGATAGTCTTGGGTACACTATGTATCCTTATTATCCCCTTGACATACAGTCCTCCCAATTTTCCAATTGCATGTGTAGATCGAATGGGTAGGAAATGAGATACCTTCATAAGCCAATTTACAATCACCCATACTGTGTCTTCACCCTTTTGGTTTCTGGGTAGGTTACTCATGAAATCCATTGCAATATTATCCCAATTCCATTCTTCGGGATTGGAAGTAGTTGCAACATCCCCAAGGGTTTCCTGTGTTCGGCCTTCACTTGCTGACAGGTTAGTCACTCAGAGATATACTTGGCTATGTCCCTCTTCATAACTCCCCACCAATAGATTTTCTTGAGGTTTTGGTATATCTTATCACCTCTTGGATGCATCGTGTACTTAGTCTGATGTGCCTTGTCCAATATGGTTCTTCTGCTTCACCCACACTCTGGTACATAAACTTTATCCCCAAGTCTCAATGTACCTTTGGTATCAATCCTAAAATCAGTGTGCTTGCCCTGCTGGAACCTTCTGTTCAGTCCATAATCCATTTGTCTTGTTTCTATTCATCTCAAATCTATTGTAGCAGGTATGGTTAGCAAATTATTACACACAGCTATGCCTGTTTTCTGCTAAAGTCACAGTTAGATTATAGTCATAGATTAGTTAATACATTTTCCCTTTTGCTTTATTCCTCTTATCAAATTTTTGAATGAGAGCATCAGCTACGACATTTGCTTTCCTTGGGTGGTAGTGGACTTGGAAGTCATAGTCCTTCAGAAATTCCATCCATCTCTGCTATCTCAGATTCAGCTATTTTTGGGTGCAGATGTACTTTAGACTCTTGTGATCAGAAAAAAGGTCGAATGCATCTCCGCAAAGGTAATGCCTCCAAATTTTTAATGCCAACATGATTGTTGCCAACTCTAAATCATGAATAGGGTAATTCTATTCATGTACCTTCAATTGTCATGAAACATATGCGATAACCTTTACTTCGTGCATTAATATTGCACCCAATCCATTTTATGACACATTAGTGTACAAAACGTATCCTACGCCATGAGTAGAGGTAACCAAGATTGGGGCTGAAGTCAATCTCTTGTTCAACTCTTGATAAGATTTTTCACACTTCTCATCCTAAATGAACTTATCTCCTTTCCTAGTCAACTTAGTCATTGGCCCAGCCAACTTGGAGAAGTCTTGAATAAACCTTCTAATAACCATGGAAAGGTAACATTCTAAGGTCAGCATTTATCAGTTTACACCCAAATCTCAACTCACATGTACAAATTTTCCTGACAGTCACCATAGTTCTTATAGGAATGGATACATACAATAGTTTTGGTGATGTGGATTTTACTAATTTTAGTCTCCTAACTAGTTCTTCTGACACAAAACTTAGTGGTACCGAAATCAAACAAGATCTTAATAGTGACATTAAACAGTAGGAATGTACCTTCGACAGCTAGAGCTAGTTTTGCCTATCCATCCTCAATGGCAAACATTCGGTCTTGGTTCTGTTTACCCTATTGTTGTCGTTGCTGCTGTTGTTGGGGCTACCTCTGTTGTGGGTGTTATCCATGACCACCCTCGTTCCTGCCCTGACCATTATTCTACCCTTGGATCTATTTATGTTGTCCCTGATTCTAACAGTCCTTGGCCATGTGTCCCTTCTTCCCACAATTGTAACAAGCTCCTTCTCTTCAAGCCTGGTGCTTGTCAATTTTGCCTTGGGCCTACTGCTTCGAAGTTGGTTTCTATTCTATTTCTTTTGGTTGCCTTAGAACTCTTTGTTGTTGCTCAGCCTCTTGCCTTTGTTTCTCACCTTCTGCTCGAAGTTGATCTCTCGTTTACTAAGCAATGCTTATCTACTACTTCTTTGTAGGTTCTTAGACACATCAGGTTTACCACTTTGTGAATGTCAATCTTTAGGCCTTTCATAAACCAGCAGGCCTTTCAGTTAACTTGATCTCATAATTAGACACTGTTATATTCCTCTGAGTCAGTTTGATGAACTCACACTCCATTTGCACTTGTGCGGCTTTATAATACTCCAGAATTTTGTCAAATAATTTAAAATAAATAAAAATAAGTTAAGTAAATTAATTTCAAAGATTTTAAGAAATTTTTGGGTGCAAATTGTGAGTTGGCACATGAAAAATAAAATATATTGGAGATATAATATAAAATAGGTAAATAAGACCTTAATTTGATAATTAAATGAAAAATTTTAATTTAGTAGAATTAATTATGAAATTTAAAGAGTTGATAAAAAAAATAAAGTATATATATATATACACACACATAGATATAAAGGTTAATATGTTTATAAATAATGTGTGTGTTAGTATAATAAATGTTAATACTACATATTATAGGAATATGTATATAGAAAAATTTACATAATTAAATAAAAATATAGTATGCATGTATTTAATTAAAATAAATAAAACATTATATAAATATTAATTTATAATTACATAAATTATTATCTGAAAATAAAATATGAAATAAATAAAAATACACAGAAATGAAAAATGTAGATTATTTAATTCTTGGCATTATATATATTAAAGAAATAGAAAAATATATAATAAATGCAATATAAAATAATTAGAAAGGGGAAAATATTAGTAAGATCATAAAATAGAAGGGAATATACAAGAAAATCAAGTTTTCATCAATTAAGAAGTGTCTAATTAGCAGTTTTCGGATAATAGCAACCTTAAAAATCAAATTTGGTAATTAGAAACTGCATCCAACGGTTCAAAACAAATCTGCAAAATTCAACGAATGAAATCGAAGCCCAAAATAGCGCCCAGGAGCATCGAATCATTCAAATCAATGGCCAGGATCGAATAATCTTCACGATCTTCAATCCAACGGCCCAGATCAAGAGCACACTGAACGTCCTGGAACACCGAATCACCATAGATCGGGCGGTCTGAAATCAATACATTCAATCCAACAGCCCAGATTTGAGATATCTATGATCAATCGCGAACCAATACGTCACTCGAGGTCCATCAAACGGTTCAGTTTGAGGCGCTCTAAGATGATTGCGAAAGAGTACTCCGATCGAGGCAAATTAGACGGACAAAAACAATCAAGGACGATCGGATGACCAAAACGAGTTTCGTTAATCGTGATATACGTGTCTCGAGGACGATCGGAGGGCTCGGATTGGATTCGTTATCGGTTGATCGCGAATGACACTGCGCTCGAGGTTGATCAACTGTCCACAGTGAATTCGTTAATCTCGATTGCGATACAATACTGCGCTCGTGGTTGATCAACGGTCCACATCGAGTTTGTTAATCTCAATCGCAAACGGTGTTGTGCTCGAGACTCATCCAACGGTCCTCGATTGAGGTGCCTTGATAAATGTTGTGATCGAGGATATATAACGATCAGGAGCCGAGATGATGATCGCGATCTGATGCTGCGATCGAGGATTATCAACATGTCAAATTAAATGCTTCAAAATCAAACCGAGAAATTAACAAAATAATCCGATTAAATACTTCAAAAATTTGAAAAATCAATTTCTAAATTCCCAAAAATTTCCAAAAAATTACTTGCTAATCTCCTATGCTTGGGGGGCACAAAATTTTGAAGAATTGGCAAGTTTTCCACAAGATGACACCCCAAACTTGCCATTCTCTACCCTTTTGAACTCTATATAAACACCCCCCATGCTCTCAATTCATCTCATCCCAAGAAACAAGAGTTGAATTGTCATCTTGTTCTCTAAGCCCTCTTCTTGGCTCCCCTTCTCACTTTCTTTTCCCTATTGTGTGTGAGAAGTTCATTGGTTTGGGAATTGGTTTTGGGTGACTTTTGTGGTGATTGAGCTTTGGGAACCATTGCTTCAACTTTGGGGCGAAAGCAACAAAAGGTGGAAGTGATTTCTTAAACACTGCTTTTTCTTATTCAAATTTCTAGCATATTCATTGTGTGTATGGTTTTAAAATCAAAAGATTTTTAGTTCTAGCATTCTAAAATAATTTTCAGTTTAGATTCGATTCATATTTGAATTTATGCATGCATATTAATCATTCCATGCCTAGTATCATGTTTCAATATGTGATGTATGATTTTGAGTGTTCCATGATTGAGTTTTCAGTTTGATTATATGCTAAATTTATTTATTTTACTCTCATGTTCTGAAATTTATTTTATGATTCTAGAATATGTGATTTAACAAAGATGATGGTGATAATAACCACGTACCATCATAGCATACATGTGGGTTGCTATGGATGTTCTTTTCATATGGTATGCCCATATGGTTTTTTAAGACCAAAGTACTTGGTTGGTGGGTAATGTCTCTTGAAGTCCAAAAGTCTAATGAAATTGGCTAAGAAAAGCCATGTTTCACTCTAAAGAGGTACTTTGTTAAGAACATCAAAGGCTTCAAAAATCCTTTTGGTCTAAAATCTCAACTTTAAACAAATAGATGCTTGAAATGCCAAATGTATGCAAGTGTTTGAAATATGAATGTGTTATTGTTTTGAATTTGAAAAATGGTTGTTTGAAAAGAATCCACTGAGCTTTGTGCTCACCCCTTCCTCTCTTATTTTTTTTTCAGGAAATTAAATCATGAAGGCTATGGAAATTAGATAGTTTTTGTTTTAGCCAGTTTCTATTTTCTTAAAAGTCTCCTTTCAATGTAAGAGCATGTTGCCCAATTTTGATTAAGAATTCTGCTGAAAGTTAGTATTTCTATTTTGAGATTATTGATCAGCGATGTACTAGTTTACATTACAAAGTTATGTACTTTCTTTTATTAATAAAGAAGTTGATTTTTTTTACTTTTAATTACCTTGATTTTATTAAATGTGAATTTGTACTATTGAGTTTATTCTAAGGCATGTGGTATTGAAAAATAGAAAGTCAAGTGTGTGTCACTTGTAAAGTAACATGACCCAACTCGCCAATTGGTTAAGTCCACCGTCAAAATAATGGTGGTATGTCCAAAATTCAAGGAATGTGGGGGTTGGGGTGTTACAGGCTTTAAGAAAGAATTTCTCATAGAACAACTCTATGAATCCTTCCTAGTTCATATGTCGTACGTCAATGTTTGAATCTACTTTTATCATCTGCCACCAACTCCTCCCTTAAACTGATGTGTGGCCAGCATAACTCTGTGGGGTCCAGTAGCACCTAGCACATCCAAGTGCTCATCTAGTTCTTGATACCAATGATCTGCAGTCATGCTATTAGGTGTACCATCGAGTTAGGATGGGTGAAGTTTTTGTAACTCAATCAACATTTCCCTTTATTCCTAGTCTTCAATCTCTTCTTGTGACCTCTAACGGACTAGAACCTGTGGCATGGGTGCTGACTGTTGTACTGATATTTGCTCCTGAGGTGGGGCCTGTACCTGTGGCTCTGGTGCTGCCTATGCCTGCATCTGTGGCAACAAAAATTCTCTCATGGTCTGCTCAGTAACCAGTTTGGTAATCTCATCCCAGAACTCTATAGTGAACATTACCCCAACTTGAGCCTCATTTTTGTTAACCTGTGCCCTCTGCCCCTAACATTTAGTATCTTCAAAAGTGGCAACTCTTGTACATGTCTCTTGGATCTGGGCATTTATCTACAACCAAAGATCCATTCAGTCATCATAAAATTATTGAAGGAATCCCATGTACAAACTTAGAAGTACTAGTATGACTCTAGGTTCATTTCTCTAAGTTCTCGTTTGTTTAGTGGCTTATTAGTTTATGCTTCTAGGTCCACAAAGAATTTGTTCAGTTCTAGGTACAAGATTTGGTCTTAGGATTTAAAAACATGCAAGTATTTTAAAAATATTTACATACAACAAAACATGCAATCAACAATGTCACGTATCATCACAATAGACACGCTAGCATTGCAAGATTCCAAGCTTCCACCGGTGCGTCCGGTTCGAACATCCCATACCATTCTTGCCCATCAACATAGCTTTCCACTGAGAGATCTCACTACACGCAGACAATTTCGCAAGTGTCTCGATGTCCAAGGCTTCCCAAGCTCCACTACACTGGACCATCCCGTACCAATCAAGCATAGGGAAACAAGTTCATCCAAAGCCACTGATCACTCAGCAAATATGGTCCATCATTCTCCGAGTCTAAGATTTCTCCATATCCCCCAATTCTTATGCATCACATACCACGTAGAAATCAAAGATACAAGATTCTCCTAATCTCGTGTCCTGACCAATCAAGTGTTTCGTTTCATACGTTCCCAGTCTCTAGCTTATTCCCTAAAAAACTTTTATTTAAGATCCACTGTGCAACCTTAACAACACCCAAGCTATACCTAAGGTCTTTCCCTAAACCTAAGTATGCAATGTCTCTATTGCCCAACTCCTCCGTAGGACTGGCAGTTCATAGTCTATAACTTATACTCTAATCCAGTAACTTACTGACTGATGAACTAAACTGAGCTACTAACTGAACTCTATGTGAGCGTCTCACTAGACTGGTACCACCTTTGGCCTCAGTCTAAACATTTTTCAATGAGTTACTAACTAAACTCTTTCCAAGCGAGCTATTAACAAAGCTCTCCCCAACAAGCTAGTAACTGAGCTCTGATACCACCTTTGCAATACCCTGGCCCCTAGATACTGTCACAAAAGTCACTGACTGGGCATCTTCGTCTCTTGCTTCGAGACAGAATCAATCACAAGGTGCGATCGTTCTCGCTATCGATATTTGAAGACCAAGACGTTACTTGTGTGTTCTCTTTCCTTCTCATATCAAAGTGCGAAAACATAAACAATAAACCTTTGGCGAAGTTAAACAAGGGAATGACATGTTAACTAAAATTAATCATGTGATGATTAAGCTCATATAAATGAAATAACATACTCTGACCCCATAGCTTGAGTTCAAAATGAATCAATAGCTGAAAGCTTCTCCTCATGGCTAAAGTTAATAAACAAAACAACTAAACATAGATGAAATGTGGGTCCCATGCTCTACAAACTAATAACCACTAAGTAACACTATTCCTAATCAACCTCAACAGTGAGGTGTATCATGACTATAAAGATACAGCTCCTCACTTGTCATCACAAGTCTCTTCAAAGATTACCTGAAAAGAAATTGGTGGAGGTGAGCTCAAGAGCCCAATGGATCTTACACAAACATCTCACGCATTATATCAGTCAAAATACAAACATGCAAGCACTTGTAATACATTATGCGTTTCAACAATTAAAATGTTTGAGTTAACGTTAAGACCGAAAGGGATTCTCCTTCGGCATTCCAACTTAGGTTCGGAGAACTCAACGTATCGCCTAAGGCCTATTACACACTCTAAAACCCTATCTCGGGGTTGGTGTCTCACTTGATCATCAAACCAAGGGGTGAAATCTTACTTAAACTCATAGTCCTATTTCAAATAGAGACCCGCCTAAGGCTAAGAATGCCCATGATGATGCTAGACTATTGCCACAGTATTTGTATCATCGTGCTGGTACGTGGTTAATTCTCTTTATTATACTTGATTAATGATCACAAGCATATCCACATTTCAAATATCATATATAAGTAATCAATGGATATAAATAAACAAGTTAGCATGCTCATAATCACATTAATCATATTAATCATCACATGGCATGCATAGCATAGATTTTCAATTATAACGCGCTTCCATGCAAAACATGATATGCTATAAGTCCACAAAAGCAGTTAAAAATTCATTCATAAGCATATACCCCTTAGCATGCTTCCAAAACAACAAATAACAATAATCATACACAATCATGTTTCATATTTAACTAATATAATACAAAAGAGTTCAAGTAATCACTTCCACCTTTATCACTCATTCCCTTGGGCCTTTGTTTCGCATTGTATTAGTCTTGTCTTTCAATCTACTAGATTTAAAACTAACATTACATTAGTTTGAAGCATTACCATGGTC
The DNA here is from genome assembly GCA_030144865.1 of Tinospora cordifolia. NCBI lineage: Eukaryota > Viridiplantae > Streptophyta > Magnoliopsida > Ranunculales > Menispermaceae > Tinospora > Tinospora cordifolia. The sequence goes on from JAJIYU010013508.1 coordinate 13,246, forward strand.
TCTTAAAACATAGTTTAATGATTCTCTAACATAGATATCTTAAGGTGCACGCAGTGGTCTCAATGGATGACATTTCACCATTTTTCCTCTAATTACCACTATAGTGAGTGGCATTACTGCGGCAATCCATGTGCGCACATTCAGAGATGAAAAACTAGGTTTACATCATGTTACTGCAGTAAGTTACCATAGTAACCAGAGCACAGATCGATTTTTCTCATATATTACCGCAGTTGGTTACCACAGTGACCAAAGGGGTTTTAGTGTGTTCAACATGTGTTACCGCGGTCAGTTACTGCGGTAACCAATGGGTTCATATGTGTGTTCAATGTGTGTTACCATGTCAGTTATCGTGATAACTAGAAGAGTCTATGTGTAAAACCCCAACCCCCACGTTCTTTAATTTGAGAGTTTGGACATAACCACCATTATTTTTTTGGTGGACTTAACCAATTGGCGGGTCGGGCCGGTGTTACTTTACAAGTGACACACACTTGACTTTCTATTTTTTTCAATACCACATGCCTTAGAATAAATTCAATAGTGCAATTTCACATTTATAAAATCAAGGCATTTAAAG
>JAJIYU010013509.1:0-13804 GCA_030144865.1 Tinospora cordifolia
CAGATGTTGCCATTGACCTGATGTTTACTAGTGGAGTGCAACGTGAACCTCATGGAGTATTTCCTGCTCAACTTTTGGAGTTCATGTATTCTGTTTTGAATAGCCATTTGCTACTTAATATGGAGTAAAGGTGGATTCAGGTATTACTACTAGTACGGAACTAGAGCTAGGTTCTGGTTTCGTTAATTCTAGTTCGTATTTTTTTTGTGGCATTAGGGTCCCACTAGATGACTAATAAATTTCTTAAGGATGTTAACTAAGTGCCTTTGTTGATTCACTGTTGCTTTTGTTGTCAAAAAAAAAAAAGAAAAATGCTACACAAAGGCAAACCCTTGATTTTTGCTACTTTCAGTGATCATGCTTATGTTGAACTATCATCCAAGTTTATCTTTTCTATACAATGTGCATCAACTACCATTACTGGGATAACAAATTGGTAGCACCTGATAAATGAAGGAGGAAATGATTTTGAGAGTTATGCAAGATAAATTTAGATTTAGTTTTTCTCAGTTTGGACCTTTTGAGGTTGGGTCAGAGATTCCCCTGCTACTGCTTTCTCAGGATAATGCTTTCACTATTGCTCTTTTTTTTTTTTTCTCCCTTTCTTCCTTTTGTATTTCTTTTATTAGTTAGTTCTTACTTGTATCACCTAGACTCTTGGTGTCTATCTTGGTAAGTTGTGTTTGCAGGTGTTGTTTTTGTTTTACTTCAATTTATTTTTTGCTTGTGGATTTCTTGTTCCTATTGTCATAATGTGAATTCATGCACTCTACTTTATATATGTTTACTAGAAATTATACACAATTTCTTGAGCTTCTTATGTATGTGGCATTCAATTAGTACTGAAATGAAATTTTGTAAAAACCTTGAGCAGCTCAGGGCTATAGCGTAGTTCTTCCTGAAAAATTGCGAACAGGAAAGTGGAATGTATACAGGTAGGTTGTCTGTATCTTCCTGGAGGGTGCTGTTTGTTGCCCTTTTACTGTATGTTAAAATTTCACAATTGGGTTTCAGATCTGCACGCTCTCCTCTGAAGCTTGTGAGTAGATTTCCTGATGCCCCTGAAATTGGAACTTTACATGACAACTTTGTGTGAGTATCCTTAGAGTCCTTTTGTGTGTTCAATTAACTTAATTTTCATTTCCATTTTGGCATTTTTCTAACAGAATATTACAGTTTATTCAGTCATTTTTATAAATTACACATAGAAGTTGAACTCTTTTCCTCTAATGTCGTGAATTTAGGCGTGCTGTTGAAACTTTCCCAGATTACAAGTATTTGGGCACAAGAATTCGGATCGATGGAACAGTTGGAGAGTAAGATGATTCTTTGAATTAATCTTTATGTTTAATCTACTGAAATTTCCTTACCCAATTTAATTTCTACACTTAAAAGGTACAAATGGATGACATATGGGGAAGCAGGTACTGCTCGCTCAGCAATTGGTTCTGGGCTTATTTATCATGGGATACCAAGAGTAAGTTTTATTATATTTGCATTTATATTTTCTCCCTTCAGTCTGCTTTGAGGTTTGACTTTGCGGTAATTTGATCCAATGTAGTTGGGACAGACTTAGCTGTGAGTTGAGTGTAATTGGTTTGCAGTAAACCTGTGCAATGGAGGTTAGGATATTTTTTAAACTTGTATCATGCCTGATTTCCTCTGAGACAGGGAGCAAGCATTGGAATATATTTTGTGAACAGACCAGAGTGGCTCATTGTTGACCATGCGTGCTCAGCTTATTCTTACATCTCAGTACCTTTATATGACACTCTTGGTACATTCTTCCCTACATGATAACATTAAATGAATCCTTTGGTGCTTGTTCAAGCATTCAGACGTCTCAACTAATCAATTTCTTTTTCTCTTCCTTTTCAGGTCCAGATGCTGTGAAATATATTGTGAATCATGCTGTTGTACAGACTATATTTTGTGTTCCGCAGACTTTGAACAGTGTGAGTTCTGACTCCATTGATGTGGAGGCGCTTTGTTGACACTTGCTCTGTTACTCCAAATCTTGTTCTCTAACATTTATCTTTTTCTTTCAATGGAATTTGCAGTTGCTAAGCTTCTTGGCTGATATTCCATCCGTACGACTAATTGTGGTATGAGCTAATACATCTTAATTGAGTTTTTGACATGACTGGAAGGAAGTTTTGTCAATCTTTCAATGTCATTTCCATTTTCTTTTTTATTTATTTTATTATTATTATTTTTTAAATATAGGTAGTAGGCGGAATGGATGAACACATGCCATCACTTCCTTCATCTAGTGGAGTGGAGGTTATATCATATTTGAAATTACTCAGCCAGGTACCCTTTGAATTGATGGATAGTCATATGAAAAGTATTGTTTATCCTCCTATAATTGTTAGAGGCTAACATATTAAGATTTTGATTTAAGATATTTTGAAATCTAAGCATCTAATTGATCTCCAAAGTATTTTTCTTATTGCTACTTTCACTTGGATAATTGTCTTCTCCTTCTTCTTCTTCTTATGTAAATGTGAAAATTTGGAGAAGTCCCATTGGGAGATAGACCTCCTTTTAGGATCAAATGTGAAGGGACAATCTTAAGATATTCTTATGGTGCATTAACTGTTACCTCTTCAGTATTATCTATTACATTGAGTAGTACTATGTAGAATTGTGCAAAGGTAGGCAGGCTTGGTGACATTTGGTAAGAAGAGGCTCATTGGAGCTCTGTTTAATAGTGGATGTAAAATCTCTTAAACAGTGAACATGGTTGATCCATCATGAAGTAAGCTTAGACTGCATTTGGTTTGTGGTCTTGAAACTTGAAAACTTAGAGAACAACATTTTGTTGTTTCTTGAAGATAACACATTTCCTTTGTAAATTTTGGGTATTTGCTCTTGAATTTTGACCAACCTATTGCATTCGATGTTTCTGGATTTTCAGATATGAAAAAACTGTTTTAAACTCCTAAGGCAAAAGCAACCTGATGTTTGTTTCAATTTATTTCATGTCTCCCAAAAACATCATAAAGGAGTGTTTAAGGTTGATGAGTAAGTGATGTCAAGGGTGGATTGTTTTTGAGATCTTTGTTGGACAATATGCATGATGCTTATATTTTGAAGAGGTTTCCCAACAAGATTTGGAAGGGGTTTGGATGAAGTGAAGAGGTGCTATAACTTTGTGATTCCTGAATTTTATTGATGTTGATGTAAATTTTAGAGGCAAGATAAGGGCATTTTGATGTATAAATACAAGGATTGAAGAACATAGAATCACCAACAATCAAAAAATTGAACTTGCCCTAAAGTTTAGTCCTTTTAAATCTGGAATTAATTTGGAGAAATCCAATACAACATGCATAATTTTATAAAAAATTGACATTGTAGAGATTATAAAGAATCCTATGAAAAGGATGCAAACACACGTTTCTTTTAGACATGATGGTACTATCCTATTTTGAAACCTAAAACTAATTAAATTATGAAATATAATGACTTAAACTAAGATATATGATCTTTGTATTACTTGATTTGTATTGCTTGAATCAAGGATCAAAAATTCAAATTTGAACTAAAATTCACCTTAAAAAATGAAATCGATTAGGCAGTGTCTAATTTGACATGAAACTTGTTTGTAAAGGCCTAGTGTAGAGAAGTACAAAGATTTCTATATTAATGCTATGGAGATTAATGTTTCTCATAGATAAACATGATTATATACTTTTAACTCACTTAATTATGAAATGTAATTAAGCCACGAGTTACATGCTCTTTATGAGTTTTGCGCTTGTTATATGTCGGAGATAAAAGGATTAATTCCAAAATTTACAAATCACATATTCGTTTTTGTGTGAAATTATAATTTTTTAAAAATATTTTTGCTTCTTAATGATTCTTTAGTTTCCACCTGTTAATCATGAAATTGTATTTAAATCTCATTAACTTCTATTCTGTAGGAATATTTCAAAATAAAAGTTTATTTAGTATTGACTATTTTAAACCTTATTTCTAAAAAGTAAAAGTTACTAAGAATTTTTTTTTATGTCCTACAAGTTATTTCAACGTTTTTCCTAATTCTGTCAAAATTTTTGTAATAATTTGGTTTCACATAACGCCTAATTCCTGTTTGAAAAACTTACAAAATTGGACAAGAATTTGGAGAATTATGTCGATATCTTCGTTCCATGAGACTCACAAATGAATAGCCAAGCGTTAATTGCTTACCAATTGGTGCTATGATGTGGGATGGGTAGTGTGATGAGTGGTTCATACTGCTTATGCAACAATTGTAATGGTTGTACAAAGGAAAAAGGGCAAGACTACAGTGTTCATGGGTTGACCTATATGAATCCTTTAATAAATGCAAAAGGTGTGATGCTTATCCACATAGAAAGCTTACCCTCTTCACCATATTATCACTTTGGCTGTAGAAGACGAGTGGTCAAGCGACTTTCTTGACAATGAGCTCCATGCACAGTTTTAGGTCAATGTTCGAGTTCTTGTTTTACAAACCTAAGTGAACTTCTTGTCTGTTAGTAATCAGGGAGCCGAGTTCTTTTTCAAGCACAACAAGAAGGCTTAAAAATCTTGTATCGATAAATACTATTTTGAAACAACTTGGAGGGAAACACATCCCTTAAATGCGCCTAAGCACTTTAACCAAAGAATGTAATTCACAGCTGAGTAGAAAGACCTTGGACTACTATAAATGATGGATACTAGGTGTTGTGCGTATTGACCGTGTGTAGTGTTGTACCTAACGCATTAAGTATTCCTCTTTTGAGTCAAGTTGAGGTTAAAACCTTACCCAACTCAAACAGTTTGATTTGATAAAGCTCAATCCAAATCAACACAACCCAATCTGTCCTCCAACCTCACCGAATCCAAATAGTTTGACCTTGGTTTGGATCTGGTTGGTTTGATCTTGTTGAACTTGCGCTTCATACTGGACATATAATTTATTGATATAATAACTTCAATTATTGACTTGTCCTTTAGATTTGCTTATATTTAATTTCATTATTATTTTGCAATGAATAGTTTGTTAATATTACATATTAATAGATAGTAATTATTTGCAAATCAAATAGCAATGTGTAGATTAAGCTTGTACATATTTATAATGTAGTAACCATGAAATTAGTTCATATATTTGTATATCTACATGTATTATAGTATAAACTAAATTAGATAGTATTAGATACGAATCATAAGATACATATAAATCTCAAGAATAAAAAAAAAGCTTCGAGCCAATAACATTAGATTAGACATTATTAGATATGATAGGTGTAAGATAGAGCTTAAACTTTTGGTTTTGGTCCATTTAATCAAGTTTTTAGGGGCTCCACTTGCAATCCAACCCAAAGTAATTGGGTTGGGTATTTGGAACCCAAACCAAACCAGCCCTAAAGGTTTAGTTTGGTTGGAATAGTTGGATCAATGAACCCTATGAGCAAGACCACTCATGTTGAAGGTACTAAAAGAGCAATGTTGTCATGGCCTTGAAGTACTAAATAAAAATATGTTTGCTTGTGCTTCAAAAAAAAAAAAAAAAGATTTTATAGATAGAATTGAATCTTGAGACAGATTGAGGTACTGACTTTATGTGATTGGGCATAAACATCGTTGGTTATTGATAAAGGTGTTGTGATATAAATGTTGTTGTTATTGTTGAAGGTGCTGTAAATATGCTTTTGTTAAGCATAACACTGGTGAACTTGAGGGCCATTTTTTAAATGTTGCTTTGCTGCTGTAATGCAGTAGGAAAATTTTGAACATTTTTATTTGTTTATGTGAATGTTTTAGTCTTAAAACTTCTCTTTTTAGGTACTGCATTGCTAATGCTACAGTCTTCACTTGTTTGAGACACAAATTTTTTATAGGCCAACGTTCTTTTGAAATTTTGATTAAATGTTTCCCTAATAAGTTCTCTATCTGTGCCTATTGTTTCTCATTTATGCACTCTCACTTGACACCCTCAACTGACATTAATAAGAAATGCCAATTTATTTTACCTCTTAAAGCTACAACTGAAAAGCTAGTATTAATAAAATAGGTTTTTTTGAAGTGCATGTTATGTCATCTCTCTTGCAGTTCTTTTTTTTATTTTTTGTTTTTTTAAAAAAAGAAACAATAGATTCCATTGATATATAAATAATTACAGACTTGTGTTATCTATCCTTCATGACAAACATATTGTATATTGTTTATACAAGACTCATCCCCCTTTGCTTGCAGTTCTTTTAACTTCTGAGAGTTTGAATTTGGTTTGCTTTTGTTAATAATGGCCTCCAAGCTGGGACTTTGCATTGGAAATTTTTTATTTACTGCTATTCAAGGCTATGCCTTTGTCCTCTTTTGTTGACATTTGTTTCTGGAACTACCTTTTTTAATTTTTATTTTTATTGGTATTGGCCACATTTTGTCTTTCTGCTTGAAACTGCAAAATTGCCGCCTCTTAGGGTAGGAGCAAACTTCAACCATTCTGCCCTCCAAAACCAGAGGATATTGCTACTATCTGCTATACAAGTGGTACAACAGGGACTCCTAAGGTATTGTGCTGAAGGAGGTCCTGCAAAGTTCAGTCTTCTTTTATTATAACTGAACTAGTTCGTTCTTGATCTGGTTACTATTCACTAAATCAGAAGTTGCCTTTTTAACTTGTGAAGGGAGCAGTTTTGTCCCATGGAAACCTCATTGCTAATGTTGCTGGTATCTCTCTCTCTATAAATTTCATCCCCTCTGATGTGTGAGTGTCTCGATTTTGGTCTCTTTATGTTGGCTGCCACAGCTCTTTCTGTTTCTTAAACTTGTTTCTGAAGTCATTTACATTTTTTGGCAGTTACATTTCCTATCTTCCACTGGCTCATATTTATGAGCGTGCAAACCAAGTTATGGCTGTATACTGTGGAGTTGCAGTTGGTTTCTTCCAGGGGGTATTGGGTTTCTCTGACGTTCTAGCTTGTTGCTTTTCTCAGTTGACAGGTCTTTGATATTGCCATATATTGATATGCATGGGAACCCTGTTAAGTGTGAATTTTCTTGTCACTTGCAGGATAATTTGAAATTGATGGATGACATGGCAGCTCTAAGACCAACAGTATTTTGTAGTGTGCCTCGACTGTACAACAGAGTCTATGCAGGGTATATTATCCATATGCATTTGTAACTTCATTTCTATTTTTTTTTTATTTTTGCCAGCTATAGTTATGCTTATTTAAAGTCTAATGGGACAGAATTACAAATGCTGTAAAGACATCTGGGGCTCTAAGGCAGCGGCTGTTTAATACAGCCTACAATGCAAAGAAGCAAGCAATACTAAGTGGTAAGAAATTTTTTTGAGGGTTTGAGGTGCGTTGATAAATATGTGCAAAAAGGCGTTTCTGCTGTTATTCCCTTTGTTCCTATGGACAAGGAAATATTTCATGAAATGATGGATTCATCTCCCAGCTGTCCTTGGTGCTCCCTGTTTGGTTAATTTGATTAATTATCTTATTGTGAATTTATGATAGTTTTTCAAAGAATCTAAAAGATCTTACCCTCTATTCTTATGGATCCCTGAGTCAACCTGAGTAATACAATATTCTTTATGAACTCTACCATCATCAACATAAAATTTCTGAAATCCTCCAAAATTTTATGGATTTTTTCTTACTTTAATCATAATATTACAAATTATATGTTTACAAAAGTCACAAAGCTCCTATTAAAATTAGATAAAATATCTGAGTAATTTGCAATTAAAAATACTCAAAATTGTTTAGTTTTCTAATTGTAAAGTTGTAAGAAAAAAAACCAATACATTCGAGTTTTATTAATAAATTTTAAAGAATAGAAATATTTTGTAATAAAGTGCGGCTTTTTTGAGAAAAGTGTAACCTAGTGGATAAGGTTCCTACCATTGTGGCATTTGGAGAAGGTACTCTGTTTGCAACCTTTACTTCAACGTTGTAGAGGATATTCCCAGATTCAAACTGCAGCCATCATGTCATAATAGAACAACTTCAATTGTTGTTTTAATGCATGCCTTTCAAACTTAATGTTTAATAAATAAGGCTAGAGACTCAGTAAAGCTAGAAGAGACTTAAGATTTGAAAACTCTAATATTGGTTTAAAAAATAGAAAATGCTACTTAAAAACTAGTATCAGCCCAATGTTATTAATAGATAGAATAGGATTTTCTTTTTTCCTGCTTATACCCAAAAAGGGGGTGGACTGGGCTTATGAACTTATATTCATGGAATTGACTTGATCATTAAATTATAAGTTTATTCCATACTAGACCAGAATGTGGGCCAAGCAATGTTGGAATTATCAATCTTATATTTGAAGTTAAATATATAGCTGCACTTCATTATCTTAAAAAAAAAAAAAAGAGAGAGGAACAAAGTAATGTGTATATTGCTATGTGTAAATGTGTATGCTCTAGTAAGAATCTTATATAACCCTTATAGCTGTAGAAACTCATCCCACACTATCAGCCATTTGGAGATGGGATAAGCCTTAGACGGTTTACAATTACTAACCCTAAAAACAGAAGCTATGTTGAAGGACCTAATGTGTGGTAGCTTCTCTCCTCTTTGGTATGAATCTTGTGGGACACTTGGTCAATATATATCTTGGTTGACCTCTGAAGATCATTTTGGCAATGTAGACCCAATTGCCTCTCTTTCATTCTATGCCACCTAAGATAATCCTAGAGATCAGATCTAAGAAAGCATTAGGATCAAGCTTTTAATCCAAGGTAGGCGCATTTGCCTTAAGTCTCTTGTAATATAATATGAGCCATATGAGGAGGCTTAAATGGGGTAATTATGCATTTATCAATTATGGCTTCTAATCTCATGTATATTGTTGAGAGTCATCATTGAGATCTCCTCAACAATGGTTGAACATTATCAGAAAACTTAGAACTCTCTTCTAAATGAGACTTGAGATAATGATATGGTTCAAACTTTAAGGAGAATCCTTTTACTTGGAGTTCTAGGTTTCTTATAGAGGATAAGGATGTAAATTGAACATGAGCAAGGTGGGTAACAAAGCAAGAATATAATGCTAAAATTCCAGTGGGACTTGACTACTAGTAGAATTTTCTTTTTTTTTTTTTTGACTGAAAATGTAGATATATTTTAAAATATAGGAAAGGAAGCATAGGAATGAGATATCCTAAAGTTACGAGCTGTCGAAAATGATAAACAATTTAACATCCAACTAGCAAACCCGTGCCCCTGATACAATTTAAAAGAACTGACCCATTGAGAAAACAAGAAAATATTCTTATCCCAAACTTTTAAGACCGAGGAAAAGAAGTTTGTGAAAACTCTGTTGTTCCTTTCACCCCATACACACCACAAAATGGAGAAGTAGATACAAGACCAATACTTTTTTCTACTACCAACACAAGGAGGACAAGAAAAAAGAATGTTTTCATCGGGGGAATAAACCCTAGAAGATCTTCTACACTATCAATACCAAACAACTTTCAAATGATCTCTAAATAGGTGGACTGTGGTCTCATCATTCATCTTGCAAAGACAGTGCCATGAGGGAGAAAGCATAAAATTTAGGAACCATTCCCGTAAATCATCCACACAATTAATTTGCTAAGGTCAAGTAGCCAGCCTAGGATTTTGACTATAAGGGAACACGTGCAGTGGAGAAAAAAGTCCTACTTTATTGCGGGGTACTGGGTTTAAAGGATTGGAAGAAAGATTTTGATGTGAGAGAGCCAGAGGCTTCCATGGACCATATGAAACAATCTAAAATTTCAAAGAAAGACATAGAAGCAATGGATATTCTAGTGACAAGCTGGTGTCTTCAATAAAACTGTCATGAATGTTCTCTCTAAAATGAAGGTTCAAAGTTTGAGCCACCCCATTTAATGAGATTAGACTCCTGCCAGAGCTACTACCTGAGCATTGTGCAATGAAGAGAGGTGGAACTGATTTGGAAATAGTTGCTGCAGTGGTGGATGAGAGCTCCACAAATCTCTCCAAAACTTGGTACTCGACCCATTCCTGACTTTGGCTTGCAAAAATGGGGAAAGAGGGGATAAATGGGTGAATAAAAATTTTCAAGGGGAATTGAGAGTGGCTCTAGGGCATAGATTTGCATCTCTCAAATTGTCTTGTAGGCCATGTCTGTTGTAGATAATTCTTGCCCAAAGGGAATTCTTCTCTTTCACGAAACACCATAGCCATTTCCAGCCAGGGCTTTGTTTCTTTGAGCAAGTCAGCAAGACCCAGACCACCATGCTACAAATCTTTTTTAACCTTCTTCTAATGCAATTGATTGTTCCTCTTTACTGCACTCTCATGCTTCCATAAAAACAATCTTATCTTCTTCTCAATAAAAGCCGCAACCAATCTTGACATACAAAAAATGGACATAAAATATTGATGCAACCACCTCAAGGACAAATTGCTCTTCTTCTAACCCTAAATGTGTCTACTAATAGTGTCAATTACCATCCCCAAGAAAGACATGCTTGTGGGCCCTTCATGATGAGGTATGCCAAGATGTTGCAAAGGCTAGACACCCTTTGAGACCCCAAGGATAGAGTGGTTGAACTGACTTCATCTTCTGGGATATAAATCCAAACAAGTTGGCATTTAGAGAGGTTTGCCTAAAGACCAGACAAAGGGAAGTAGTAATGATTTTAATAGACACGCTTAGACTTTATCCATCATTGTTGATAAAAACAAAACAATCGTCAACAAATAGAATATTGGACCCTTGAATCCTCTCCCTTCCAACTTCTCCATTTAGAATTCACCTCTTTATGGTTTTCAAGACAAGATTGCCGAGGACATCAGCAACATGGATGTAGAGGAATGAGGATTAAGGATTCCATTGGCGCAGGCCGCTGTTCCCCTGGATTTTGCCTCTAGGCTTGATATTTACCAAAATGGAATAGGAGATGGTAGAAAGGCAGCTGAGAATCCATTTCTTCCATGGACAACAGAAGTCTTTCTTTTCCAACAAAGTTTAGAAATGTGCAATGGGAAAAATTGTAAGCTTGGACAAAGTCAACTGTTGAAAGGAAGCCTTGTTGAGCCAACATATAGCAATGATCAGCAGCATCATTCGCAATTAAAATAGTGCCTGCAATTTCGCTGTGCTTGACTTATGCTAATTGTGTTTCATCCACCGTTGAAGGAATAACAATTTGCAGCCTATTAACCAATACTTTGGAGATGATTTTGTACAAATTAGTTGTGTGATAGCCAGACGGAAGTTTGAGACTGAGAATATATATATATATATATTTCTTTTTTTTTTTTTGAATCAAATTGATAGTATTCTAGGTCTAGTGCTTTCTCGCCGTCATAGCTGAAGGCCTGGCGCTTTCTCATCATCATAGGCTTAAAAGCTGGACGCTACATCTTTTGTCTCATCCAAGGAGAAAGGTCTTTCAAGCCACTGAGCATGGCTTAAATAATGCTTCACCAATCAACCCAATCAATTCCCCAATAGCCATTGCTGTTATTTGAGTAGATTTTGGAAAAATAATTGTTGACTGCTTGCAAGATCATGTCCACACCTTCAATGATAGAGCCATTGCTATCTCCCAACTTAGTCATCAAGTTATCGACTTTCTGAATACTTAGAAGGCGAAGAAAAAAATTTAGAATTTATCTCCCTTTTCTGGCGCTTTTCAAATTAGCCTTTTGCCAAGCCACTCTGCCAACCCTACTGTCAGTTGTTTGAATTTGCTGAATAAGATTTATGTGACTTTGCCAAAAGTCCTTTGCTTAGGTATTCTGACTATGTTAACATATTTGTGTATCTAACTCTTGCAGTTGAATGGATAAATTGGCTCTATGTTTTGCATCTTGATTGCTAAGTTTTTGCTACACTTTAAATTGATTTTTGAACAATTCGCATTAATTGAATCTCGCCTAGCCCAGAGCCATAGGAATGTAATGCCATTATCCTATCGAAGAATTGAAATTTGAATACAACAACGAGACATGTTTAAAACGAAAAGGAACAGGTCCTCAAACACCAATGAAAGTGGTTAAAGAAATGAGGAAATAGTTTCTAGTCACTTGAGCATTGACACATTGAAAGGAAACCTAGAAAAGAGGCTCCCACTTAGGTTTGAAGTTATTCAAGCCTCAACTGCTAGTAGGAGTTTGTGAAGACTAGTATTAAGGCTAACCCTAGAAGGTGGGATAGGATTTGGACTAGCTTCATCAATTAGTTTCCCTAAAATTATAGCTGATTGGGACTTTGGGATACTACTTGTTAATTCAGTCATAGATTCTACATGAAATTCGTCTCTAGATTTTCCCATTGTTTTTTTAATTGAAAAAAAGTTCTTTAAAGGCTCAAAGTTTAGTTTGGAGGGAGGCTTGTGCAATTGTAATGCCTTGAATGGTTGTGACTAACAAATATGGTCATATTTTCTAGTATAACATTGATAAATGGCTTAAAAAGTGCCAAAGCATTTAAAAACTTATGCTAATACTACATATGGAAGTAATAATATATGAAAAATGAATATATGAAGGTCTAAAAGAAACAAACAACATAGTTTTCCTCAAATTCAAAGCAAGGCAAGTAAATAAATATAATGCATATGGGTACTCAAGTGATGGGCAGCACAATGCAATCAAGGAAAAAAATGATAGGGCAACAAAAATAGGATTAGTTTGAGGGTGCTTTTTATGATGGGTTTTTAATCCAAATAAGCTTCATGATTTGAGGTAAATGCAAGAAAGGGCAAATAAATTAATAGCCCATGAAACTTAAAGAGTGCTTGGTAGCTAAGAAAATTTTTCTTTGAGAAATAGTATCTTTTAAAGAAAATCTACTCAAGTCAATTTCTTATGCTTGTTTGGATGGACATCAGAAAAAAAATTTCTCATAGTTGTTAATTAGTTAGTTGTCTAGTTATATAACTGTAATTCAAATTTAGTGCAAAAAAAGTTTCTCATGAGAGAAAAGATTTGCCAACCAAACATTGGGAAATAGAGTTTTTTTAGAAAATTACTTTTTTTTTGGAAGAAAATCTCTACTTTCTCACAAACTAAACACATCATTAGCTGCTTAGGTCATGGATTGTGTGCTATTTTTACCAACCATTTTGCCTAGTACAAATATGACCGTTAATTAATTTTCCAAGGTAAGATTTATACCATATGGAGACATTGAGAGCAAGGAATGTTCTTGAGGATGTTAGTGACGCAATGTCCCAATATTCTAATATCTATTAGTGTTCAAGTTTGACTTGTAATTTTCTCTACAATTGGCTAGTTGGGTCCCCCCAGATTGAAACTTCAATGTAAAGTTCATTTGACATCTAGTCCCCATGAGCATTAGATCAAAGCTTTTGGATCTATGTTCCTAAAGACACAATAGATCAATGTTTCCTTGGAACAAGAGAAGAAAAGCTTCCCTAGGTCTTTGTTAATGAACATCAATTGATGGGGAGAATTTGGCAATCAAAGGTTACCAAATAGAAGACTACCACTACTAATATTTGAAGCTTGAAATTTGAGTTTGACTTGTGAAAATAACTACATGAAGAAGCACTACTAATCACAAAGGTCCAAGCTACACTTTGACTTTTGTTGGTCACATGTGGGGAACAAGTGTGGAATTTGTGTTTTGGGTGTGCAATAATAGCAGGGTTAAAGACTTCTCTAAGCAAGAGCACTCAACCCTTGAGGTAGTAGAAGATAAGTGTTCGACCCTCGAACATAGGCTTAACTTGGCCAGTCCAAGGGGCCAAGCACTCATGTACCTCAGAGTAGGTTGCAAACAGTTGCCGGATGAACAGTCGGCTGCTGGAAGTTTTGTATGTGCAAGGGGCATGACA
>JAJIYU010013510.1:0-13802 GCA_030144865.1 Tinospora cordifolia
AACAAACATGGAACAAGATCTTAGAGAAGACTTGTTTGAGGTACAATCTGATGAAAAGGTTGCAGTTTTCTCACCATTCTTCTTAAGTAAGTTGCTTGTAAAGCCTGATCAACTAGAGAGTCTAATGAAAGTGATAAAGAAGCTTCACCCATCAGTAATGGTGGTGAGTGAGATTGAAGCGAACCTAAATTCTCGATCCTTCACGACCCGTTTCATCGAGGCACTTTTCTTCTATAGTGCGTTCTTCGACAGCGTCGCCACTTGTCTCAATCTCAACAATGAGGATAGGATAATAATTGAAGGGTTAGTGGCAGGTGAAAGAATAAGAAACATAGTTGCATTTGAAGGTGAGGAAAGGTCAAAGAGGCATGTAACAATGGATGTGTGGAGGGCATTCTTTGAGAGATTTGGGATGGTTGAGACACAACTTAGCCAGTCATCTTTGTTTCAAGCAAGGCTTATTCTTGAAAGGTTTCCTTATGGGAGCTTATGCACGCTTGACATGAGTGACCATTGCCTTCTTGTTGGGTGGAAAGGAACTCCCAGTCTCTCTCTTTCTGTTTGGAAGTTTTGATGTAATCAATACTAAGTGGTGTTATCAATGGAAAACCGTCTCTTGATTTATGTGGAAGACAATCTTCTCTATTTGAAATGAATATTAAATTAAATTTAATCATAATTTTTTAAAAATTCATGTACACTAGCAAATGATCCTAAAAAAATTATGTATAAATTTTATTTTAAATATTAAATAGTACAATATAAAATATAAAATATATTTATATTATTAAACAAAAAAATAAATAATTGTGATTATTAATGTTTAAATAAGATTTATATAATATTAATAGAATTGAACAAGGTTTATGCTATTTCAGTCAAGTTCACCAGCAATTTGGCATCTTTCAAGTGGGACCCAACGTTAGCGTTCAGTCTAGTCATGCGTGCCACGTGTACCACACTATCCGGCCCCACACTCTGACAAACGGTTTCATTTGCTTCCGTAGCGATATTACAACCTCCGTCTTCGCCCTTTTTCCGAAGCAGATTCACAGAACACTTAGTTCACGGTGTCTAGGGCACCTGCCTCTGCAGCTAAGATGAAGGTCCTTTTTGTTGTTTCTTTTTTTGTTCTCTTATTTTCTCAAAATTTCCTCTTCATCTCGATAACCTTTTCGAAAGAGTCTGGATTCAATTGATGTTTCTGACTCTGGACTTTCTAACTTCATGATCAAAAAGTTGTTTGGATTACTGAATTACGTCTTAAATATATATATAACTTGAGTTTCTGTGTTTTTTTTTTTTTAAGGTCTCTTGATGCTGCTTACCTTTTGATATTATATATATATATATATATATCGGATTAATCCTGTGTTACTCCTGCTGCAAGTGATCCTTATGATTATCCACTTCTTCCTTTTTTGTTTCCCCGAAAGGTAGAACTTTTGGATTCTGTTTACTAAGATGCTTCTCATTTTGAATTGAATTACGGGAATTACGAGAGAACAATCTATACGCTAATGGAGTTTTTGAAATTCAGAACACATCAGTTTAGTGTGATGTGGTGGTGGAAAGGAATTAATTTGAATGTTGTTCTGGCCAGCAGAACGAGATCAAAGCTAGATCCTTTGCAAATACAGTGCATGCGTATATTGGAAAAGGATGAGGGGATTCATCTATTAGATTCAGTTAGGATGACTTAAGGGACTTGGTGGTGTAGAGTACATTTCCTAGTTTAACCATGAGGGAACATAGTTGTGTCCATGTAGTGTACATTATGGAATTTGAGATACGCGTTGAATGCTAACATTATGCATTGAATTTCTGTTAGTAGATCCTTAATTAAGTAAGGAAATAAATAATTGTGGGCAGAAGTTTAAGTTTCACTAGATTTAGTTTGCCAGCCGCTAATTGATAATTAAGGAGGATGCAAACTGATCCAGATTATGTAATACATTAGTTGACGTGTTGTTCAACTGTATTTTGAGACATGGACTTGTGAGTACCATCCATCTATAAGTGTGTGTAAACAGGGGATAGATTTGTGAAAGAGGTAAAATCTATCTGTTCTTGATGTTATAAGTGCCTGCAATACTGTTCATTACTCTTGTGAAGCGTCAAGAGATCAATGAGATGAGATTGTCTTATCATTGTCTTTCTTTTCTCCCATGGCAATATGAAAAGAAATTACTCTTAATTTTTACATGCACAAAACGATTAAGTTTGTAGGATTTTTTTTTTTTTTGTTTTTGCAAGATGATCATTTTCTTTTCTTTCTTTTTTATGGCAGAAATGTGAGGGAGAACAAGCGAGCATAAACTTATTATCTAAAATATCTCAAATTAAAAGGCAGATTCAATCTTCAAGACTTGCATCTATTAATGTGAGTTACTTGAGGTCCTAATGCCTATTCCTTGCTGCATCTGTGCAAATTCATTTACTGATCTTCTTGTTGTTTTGTAAAGCTAAAACTTAAAAAGAACAAGACAGGTGTAGTATCCAGCACTTCACATCTTCTGGAGTTAGCAATGTCAAAAATGGTTATTAGCATCTCAGAGCCAAGTGGATTGAGAAACATGCTTTCGTATAGAATTGAAAGTCCTCCCTGTAAGCTAAGTGGGTCAGTTCATGGATTGGGAGAGAAAGACAATGCTAATTGCCAAGAAGTACTTCCCTCAACAAGTATCAAGCTTCCATTTGTAGAGAAGATTCCTCCTTATACATCTTGGATTTTCTTAGACAAGTAAGGCATAGTTCCCCCAATTTATGTTTCTTTTCTGTATTGTGATCTGCTTCTTTTCTTGATGTATTTGAAATTATTCCTTAAACGAATGGCAAAGAAGCATCTGTCATATTATCTATGTATGTTGAGGAAGTAAGATTTCTTTTCTACCTCTTTGTCAAGACTCTTATTTAATTTATTAGGTTCATCCTCATCTAATTTTTCAAAAAAATTGAAGGTCACATCATTATGGTGTTTCCCGTTAAGGAAAATAGTAAAATTTCTTCCTTCATCTTTAAAAAGAAAACCTTTGTTAGTTTATTAGTTATTGGATTCTATGTTGATGTCAAAGTCATCAATCCGTGGAACAACCTATGAATTACATTATATTTAACTCTTATCATAGTTCTTGTTGATGCATTACATCATCTTACTAGCTGAGAACTGACTCCATGACAACATTACTTCAATTGCACTGATGCAGACTCTAGAATTGCTCATGAGCACTGTCAATGGATTTCATAAATATTGAACAGTTTGAAGGTTTTTGCTGATGCAGGCACGTAGTGTGAGACCAATCGCAAAGAGCATGCTGAATGTGTGTGTGTATACATATATATTGCATGGAGTCATTTGAAGGAAACTTGGTGGAAGGAAATTGCATTGAGTCAATTTTCCTATAACTTGTCTAT
The DNA here is from genome assembly GCA_030144865.1 of Tinospora cordifolia. Lineage (NCBI taxonomy): Eukaryota > Viridiplantae > Streptophyta > Magnoliopsida > Ranunculales > Menispermaceae > Tinospora > Tinospora cordifolia. The sequence continues at coordinate 3,415 of JAJIYU010013510.1, forward strand.
ATTTTTTACAGAGAACTTGGGAGAAACAATGTTGATCCAAAAATGTTGGACCATTATTTTCGCATTGATGAGAAATTTTCTCTTCTTTTTGCTATTTATTGACCTCTGTTTTTATGGTATACTGCTTTCCTATATTTGAAGCAATTATGTTAGACTTGAATGCCTACCCTTCTTCAATTATCAATACATTTATTTTTTAAAAAATTAATTATTTGCTTCCTTGCTCTTAAATCTGTGCCGCAGCACAGAAATCAAAGAATGGCTGAAGATCAATCTGTAGTTGGGAGGAGACAGATTTATTATGACCAATATGGTGGAGAAACACTGATCTGTAGTGATAGCGAGGAAGAGATTGCAGAACCAGTGGAAGAGAAACACGAATTTTCGGAAGGTGAAGACCAGCTATTATGGTAAGTCATAAGTGAATTGAAGTGTCATATGTCTCACAATTTTCCTGATATTATTTTGAAAACCATGAAAAAGCATTTCAGAAATTAACTGTTTCCTCTACAGTAGACCATGGCTTAACTGTGTAGTCTGTATTGCTCTTAAGGGTTGCAGATACTTGAAATAATTATTCTGTAATCACTTATCCCATTTTTCCAATATTGCCCTCGTGAACATTTACTATGTTATTTTGTTTAACAAATTGATCTTAATATGACAAGACGTAATATAATAATTTAACCATGAAATTACTGCTTACCTTTTTAAGTATTGTACATGTTTGATCTCACTCAAATTGCTAATTCTTCATTTTATCCATCTCTAACTTCTCTGCTCCTCTCTACTCTCACTGGGAGAGCAGGGATGTAGTTATTCCCATGTTCGGATATGGAATAATGAAGACATTCTTACTCTTCCCTCCCCATCAAAAAATTTTTGCACGTTTTCTTCAAAAAAAAAAAAAAAAACCAATGTTAATACTAGTAAGAAACTGAAAGTTAAATTTATAACTAAAAATCATTTGCAACAGATGTGCATATGCTGGTTCTTATAATGTTGACTCATGACATTCTATGATAAGAAATTTGTATATAGGACTTTTGTGGAGATTGGAAGGAATTCAGGAATCAATGTCTGAATGAGTAATGCGTTTTCATTGTCAGAGTGATTCCTGTGTTATGCCGAGTTTCCTAATTTTCATCTTAACCCTTTTCTTTTAATCACTTTTCTTTTTTCTTAAAAGTTACGGTTTTAATTTTTCAAAGTTTACAGTTGATACAACATGTGGTACATGAATATATCAACCTCATAAAAATTTTTATTTTATTTGAAGAATTTAACATTTATATATGAATTTCTCCGATTCATGTGATCACTTCTTCAGGAAAGCTAGTCAAGATAATGGAATGACTCAGGAAGTTCTGGATATCCTTGTTCAGTTTATTGAAGCTACCTCATCGGAAATACAGGTACTGGGATTGGATACAAAAGCTAACTAGTTTGCCAGAGATACTATCTTATCTGAATCTTGGCTAGATATTGGTCTTTGACTTGTCTTCAGTTAAATGCTCTTTTCTGATCAATTATAAGTACCATTTGTTTTCAGGACAGGTGCACTATCCTTATGGAGAAACACCAGGAAAGAAATGCTGAGAAGAATGAAGAATCAGTGACAAAAGTATCTGAAAAGAGCATATTTTTGGAGAAAAGCCTTAGCGCAGCATTAGATTCTTTTGATAATCTTTTTTGTCGGCGTTGCTTGGTAAATTGTACTGATCCACTCCTAGTCATTCTCAAATCTTTTATCAATTTTTTAAGTTCTAAAGATCTGATTATCGTTAAAGGAATTGGAAAAATCATGGAGCTAATTCCATTATTCATTGATGATGGCTGTCATCTGATCCTGAAAGCAGGTCTTTGACTGTCGTCTACATGGCTGTTCTCAAAGTCTAATCACTCCTGTAAGATGCGGCAATTTTAATATTTTAGGCTGTTTACTCACTTGACTTTTAATTATTTACTAGGCCATTATTGTTCACTGTTGTGCTGATGGGACTTCCTATGTGGCAGAGTGAAAAGCAATGTTATGTGAGTGAAGCTGAGGAGAACAAAAAACCTTGTGGTGACCAGTGCTACCTTTGGGTAACGTTGTCTGTTTAAAATAACAAAAAAAACAAAAAAAAAAAAAGAAATTTAGACTGCTGCTTGATTTCAAATTATACAGATTTTGAATGTTAATCTTCTAATATCAGACTAATTTTAACATTGTTCCTGTTAAGTAGGATTTTTATGTTATTAATTGCTGTGCTTAGGCTGAGTGTAACTGCAGTTTTCTTCTGTATCTTGATTTTCTTGTTTATGCATATAAATTTTAACTTCATTACTTGTTCAGACTTCAGTCATACAGGCACATATTTCTTGGTTTAGTTTCAGGAGTCTTGTAGACAAGTAAATCTGATGTGAAAAAAATGTGAGGAAGAGTAGATAAAAAAAAGTGCAATTCTTTTACTATAATTGGATTCACTGTGAGAAAGAGAAAGGGGAAAAAAGTTTATGATTCTTTTGCTTTATTGGATACATTGTTCTTTCTTCTGCAGGAATTGTTAAATTTTTACCTCTTGGCTTTTCTTCTTTTTAATTCTCATTTCAATGTATGGCAGTCAAGGAAAAGTATTGCACATGTAACTGAAGGGTCTGATACTAGCACCAGTAACGGGATAGAAGCTCCAAAGGACAAGTACAGCACAAGCTTTACACCTGAAGGAAGGTGCAGTTTTAGGAAAACTACTGATGTTTCCTCAGATGTGAATATCATCACTGAAGTCTCTGTTGAATGTTTAGAAAATAATGAGTATGTGCTACCTGAAGAATCCAATGGGGAGAAGCGCAAGGTTGAGGCAGATGATGACTCAATTCCAGGTTCCAATGATCTTCAGGGTTCGGTTAGCAAGAAACAGAAGAAAATATCAACTCTTGATGTAATTAATGTTCCTTCTGAAGTTGAAGTCGATTCAGCCAACCTCCCTAGAGCAAGTAATGTGGATTCAGATGCTGCATCCCCCAATAATAATGATCAGAAGAACAAAAATATCATAAATGAGATCTTTGAATATGGATGCAATAGACATATCTTTCAAGGTGGTGGTGCCAATGATGAAGACATTGACAATGTTTTAGAACTTGATACAAATGATCTCATGGAACTACCAGGAAAGAAGAAAATTCCCATCTTCAACGAAGGGAAGTTGAAAGGCAATTTTAGTGGATGTGAGTGGAAACCTATTGAGAAAGAGCTGTATTTGAAGGGAGTAGAGATTTTTGGAAAGAACAGGTAATATAAATTCTATTATTGTTTTTGTTTTTTGTTTTTTTTTCCCCTTTTTTGGTTGTTGTTTTAAACTCTGATTTAAGCATGTAACTTTTCAAATCATCGCTCTATCTGTTTTAAGGTGATGCATGGATAATAGGAAGGAGCAAAATATTAGATGGCACAATTTGAACTTGCACTGGTTCCATTTTCAAGAGAATAGTTATAACATGACAACTAGTTTCATTCTGGTTTTTGAACGAATTTAGATGGCTATTCTTAGATTCCAGTCATTCTATTCCATTAAATCTTCAGAGGGCATTCTCTTTTTGGTGATGTATCTGTGGACAATAGATGGCATCTTTAATTTTGTTAGAGTAAAACGGCATAGTTACACTATTCCATGTGTTCAGTTGCTAGAGACTGGCTACAAATAGTTTAGTTGTGAGCTAAGATCAGTAATCAGACCCAATTTATTGTGTCCCACTAAAATCTATTGACTATTTTTTGTAAAACTTCATTTACACTGTAGCTTGAATCTTGTTTTGCAGTTGCCTAATTGCTAGGAACTTACTTTCTGGTTTGAAGACCTGTAAAGAGGTGTCTGCTTTCATGTTTGAGGATGAAGCAATGCCACAAAGATCTGCTCTTTTGTCAAACTTATGCTTGGAAGATAATGGAAAAGCAGAGATTGATTACATGGTTCGTGCTAGATTCATAATTTTCTTTCAAGTGACTAACCTTTGACATCATAGTTGTACTAAAGTGTGCTTACTCGTTCCAGAAGTTATCTTTGTCTGACATAACCATATATAGTTTAGAAAGTGCTCCTTCTTTGACAACCATCAATAATTCTTTATCCTGATAGAGAGACAAAAGGGTGACAAATAAATGAATCAAAGTAGAACATATTGAAAGAAAGGTTCAAATTATTGGCAATTCACTGCAAGAACCAGTAGAGCATACTAAGATTGAGTTAAATATTCAATGAGTTTTACACTTATTTACAAGATTGACACTCAGGTTTTAGGTTAATTTAAACTATCTTGTGAAAATTAAGGCACTCTTTACTACCCAGCATCAACTATGAAAACTCACCATAAATTGAGATGTAACTGAAAACCACCACCCCCCATTCACAATTGAATGACAGTGAAAATGGTCTCGTATGTGATTTTTTCAACCTACAAATTGTGCAAGGAGCATTTTGCTCTCTTTTGGAATGAAAAGATTGTTGAAGAGGTTTCTTCACAAATGTTATTTTCTTATATGCTAATGTTCTATGCTCTCACATCATACCACTTTCAGGAGCAAGAGACATCTAGATCAAGAATCTTTCGAAGAAGAGGAAGAACTCGGAAGCTAAAATATACTTGGAAGTCTGCTGGTCATCCATCAATTCGTAAAAGAATAGCAGATGGAAAACACCAGTCATGTAAGCAATATACGCCATGTGGATGCCTGGTTATGTGTGGAAAGCAATGTTCATGTCTTCACAATGGAACGTGTTGCGAAAAATACTGTGGGTATGTTTAAGCTTTGACAGTCATCCAAATTACTGCATAATCTTTCGAAGATCATATTCATATATATCTGTTTAGTATTGCTTTAGGTGATTTTGATTGCATGTTAAAAATACGAGTCCTTATGTCTTGAAGCCCTGCATATAGATGCCAGACAATCATATCTCTTTGTCTTAGAAGTTTTGTTCTGAATTTTTAGGTGCTCAAAAAGCTGCAAAAATCGGTTCAGGGGGTGCCACTGTGCCAAGAGCCAGTGCAGAAGCCGACAATGCCCATGTTTTGCAGCTGGGCGTGAGTGTGATCCAGATGTGTGCAGGAATTGCTGGGTTAGGTAGTATTGGCTTTTCTTTCTCTATATTATTTTTGGCCCTATGTTGTTTCCAATGCTTCGCCATTAGTTGAGAGTAAGTGGACCTGCAATCAGGAATAAGACTATTCATGCCTCCTTAAGCGAGCTCTTTGTTGCAAATTCTTTCATTAAAAAAAAAAAAAAATTAATGTGGTGAAAAAGCTTCATGCATTGTTCCTTAGACTTCACATTGGCAGGTTCTAGTGCTCCTCTTACATGAATTACACCCTTTGGCATCCTCTATTGTTTGATTTTTGGGATGGGGACACATTAAGCATACATTGAGCAAATGAGGTAAATACTTTTCATCATACATGCATTGACCTATCCGTGCTACAGAAACTAGATGTATCTGTCCTCTTAGGCCCTTACTACTAAATACTTGCTACTGATTTGCGGAATACTTGCCATGTACTGGAGGGCTTCTCTTGTAGTCAAACTAATATGAATCCTTTGCAATAATATTGTTCATGTACATCATAATGATACACATCCCTGATTCTCGAGTACTTCAAGCCTCCATGAAAAGATGAAGTTTTTCGCTGTTAGTTACACTAAGAAATCATTAACCTTCTGCTATTGGTGCATAATTTCCAAAATATTATTAGTGTAGAGACTATGGTTTCCAGGGAAAAGATTGTCCTCATCAACTTTTTTGCTGAACAGAAGATTGTGAATTTTATACAAGCTTTTCTGACTCTATCTATTCAAAAAAAAAAAAAAAAAAAGAAGCAAAGTGATTCAAAGTAACCATACTTTATCATGCTCATACATGTGACCATTAAGTAATAGAGTCTTGTCTCATAGATGATCTTTTCCATAATTCTTAGCTTGTTGCATGCAGCTGTGGAGATGGATCACTAGGTGAGCCACCAGCACGAGGAGATGGTTATCAATGTGGAAACATGAGGTTGCTTTTAAGGCAACAGCAGAGAGTGAGTTGAAGCTGCTTTCAAAGTTGAAATAAAATGGTTATTATGGTTTACTTGATTTGCAGACATGATGAGATTCACCAATAATGAATATTTCAGATACTCTTGGCAAAGTCTGATGTCGCTGGATGGGGAGCCTTTTTAAAGGTGGAAGACTTGCATTTCTGTGACTCTGTTTCTCATTCTGTTCAATTTAGTTCTCTCACTGGGGTTAATTGATATGATCTTAGAATCCTGTCAACAAAAATGATTACCTTGGAGAATACACTGGTGAATTGATTTCACACCGTGAGGCAGACAAACGAGGAAAAATTTATGACAGAGCAAACTCATCATTCCTTTTCGATTTGAATGATCAGGCAAGTTATTGGTTTGCTTTAGCACTTCCCATCCACCTTTCTGGACTATCAGTTACTAGCCTCATGTTGCCTATGGTTGAGCTGGGACTTGGAAATATATCTATCGTCCTTATATGTACATATCGAACTGGGAGCCAAACTAAATAGGGAAGAATTATTTATATTTGTTTCTTTTCTTTGGTCCACATTTGAATATTATTTCGAGAAAATTGTGATTTTTGTTCATCTCTTACCATCAATGGGGCCTTGATCTTAGCCTTTCTTTGTGTTCTGCAAGAGAGCAGATTTGTTGTTTCTTAGCCTTAAAACTCCATTGTCCAGTTAGTCCTTGAATATTAATGAAAGATCAGTCTCATCTAATTGATTGATTATTATCTAACAGTATGTTCTTGATGCATATCGCAAAGGAGACAAGCTAAAATTTGCGAACCACTCGTCAAACCCTAATTGTTATGCAAAGGTATGTTAGTTTCCATGAATCCATGTTGGAACTTTTGGTTGTGTTCACTCAGTGCTGGCTTCCACAGGTAATGCTGGTGGCAGGAGATCATCGAGTCGGTATTTTTGCCAAGGAACATATCGAAGCTAGTGAGGAGTTGTTCTATGATTATCGTTACTGCCCTGATCAAGCACCGGTATGGGCCCGGAAACCTGAGGGTTCTAAAAGAGATGATTCTATGGTATCCCATGGCAGAGCACAGAAACATCAATCTCATTGATATCATGCACCATTTGCAATTATATAAACATAGAAATAATCAGTTGATAAGTTAATTAATAAGCATAAAAAATGCAGCTGTTTCTGATTAATAGTGTGGAATTAATGTGTATGCAATAATTTATATTTTCTACAGCTGTCAGCTGCCAGATCTTGATAGTATAATATAATATATAAACACAAGTCATGTAATTGTCTACATCTATTGGTTTCTTATACGTCAATGTAAAGTTAGACGCATTAGCTTGTGGCAGTCCAATATATATTTGAGAATTTTACTTGTTTCTGAGTAGATCTCTGTTTCTCCAATTGTACAGTTTTCTAATGTTCTGAGTGTTTTTAACATTTTCAGAACCATCTAATTTTCCATTCCTTCCGATAATGAAAGACTGCTTCTGTTCAGTGTGACAACACTGTGCTTGACGATTAAATTGTGTACAGATCAAATTAGACAATGTTAGTCTTAATTCAAGTTGTGGAACTGTCCTTCTGTCTAGATTGTAAATGGAAATACAACAATTCATTCCAGGTATCTGGAACTCCGGGTAGACACCAGTGGCTACAATCTTGTCCGGATGGACCTTTACCTGGTTTTCTTCCATATATAGAAGGGTGACCATCAACCCTAAATTCTGACAAACTAGTAACGTTCAACAAAGTTACTGGGGTTTTCATTTGCCTAATGACTTCCTCTACAATTATATTCTTCTCCGGATAGCTTGCATTAGAGGTGTCATTTAGGGGTCGAACGCCTTCTTTACAATGTCCACCAGAATTCCACTGACCTCCCCTATTCAATAAGTAGGCATCATTAAGAAACTGTAAATAACATTTCATAACTTCTGTGACCAACGCATAAGAATATAGCTTACCTGAAATGGGATGGGGCAGAACTCCGGAAGAAAACTCGGGTCTTTCCAGGAGTTACATGTTTGTCGACCCATGAGGTCCATGTCGTCAAAGCTCTTCTAAAAGCTGTTGAAACATCGAGACGTGGATGAACTTGGTCGCCTTCTTGATAGTAATTTACCCTGTTTGGGAGCTAATAGAGATTAAGATCGAGTTTAATTCTAAAACTCAATGCAACTCAGCTAAGACTTTACTCAATTACACGGGAAATCTGCTACACGAATCTACCTCCCCCACTTTCCACTATCAAGAGCTAAGTTAACATTTAAGTGATGTCCTAGCCCTTGTATAGTTCAATTGCATAGATTTATGTCATGTAGATTGCACAACTATGACAACTGCAGTGACAAAAAAGAATATAGTGTGCTACCAATATTTTTGTTTGAATGGTTTATACTTGAGCTTTGAATATAAATATAAAAGCGAAATCTAGTATGCCAAAAATGCCTAATAAGCAGTGTAGAACAAGTATTATTTGCTAATTGCTACTCACCCAGCTTTGGTTTTGTAATGAGTCCACCAATGTGCAGTGTTGAAAACAAGTATATCAGCTCCCTTCCATCTTGAAGAGCTTTTATCAATGGTATCAATTCTCAGAGTCTGCACACGCTTCTGCTTCACTCTAGCCTTACCCTCGTGAACTAAGAAGTGGGTGACATAGTATTCAACCGTACACTTATAATCCTGCAAAAGGGTAACCACAACAATCAAAATTAAAAAAAAAAAAATTAAAAAATATCCAACAATTGAAGACAAAATAATGACCCTTTATTTGTTTTTTCCTTGCATATTTACCACAAATTTGAAACTGTAGTTTCCTTTTTCTTTTGTGATTCTTCTCCCATGCGTCTCATAAACTCGCTTTGCATCCTTGATGGCTCCAAACAATAAACACAGCATGGATTCCCATTGGTTTCTATTAATAGAATCGCCAACAAATACCAGTCTCTTCCCCTTGATTAATTCCAGCATTTTTGCAGAATTGAACCTGAAATTAAAAAAATTCTATAAATAAACAAAGCCCCAAAGCCACATTGAAATTAATAATGAAGTGGAAATCGAAAAGCTTGACCAATCTAAGATAAATATTTCTAAATAATTAGTGAAATCAAAGACAATAACCTTGGTATGTTACAATCATGATCCGGTTGCCATCTCCACTTCATATAATCTTTGTCCAATCTCCCATTAGCTTCGCAATTAAAACCTTCATCAATAAATGGGCAAGACTCACTAGAATACAAAGGATAGCTCTCATCATAAACCCACCTCCCCTTTGAAACATCACACACACTTCTCCTTTTCTCCCCAACACCCCTCGCACCACCATCTGAAACTTCAACTTTTTTAGAAGAATTCCCAGATTTCCCATTATAGGTATTCCTTAGAACGACATGTTGTTTCTGATTCTCACTAATATTTCCTGAAGAAATCACTGGTTTTCTCAAATATCCATTTCCCAAGATCGAGTTTTTTGTGCCGCCAGTCAAGTTTCTACTAGCAAAACCTGTTAAGCCATGGATTTTCATGGGTTTCACGCCACGCTTGCTAAGAGAAAAAGAGGATGAGGTGTTGAAGAAGAGATGAGATTGTTTGGGATTGGAAGAAAGGGTGGCCCGAAAAGCCCAGATGGAGAAGAAGGAGAAAAGGAGGAGAGAAGAAGAGATAGTGAAGGAAAAAACAAGTAATCTAGTGGGCTTGAAGGAGAAACTCCTCTGTCTATCCATTTCTTGTGATTTTTTCTGCAACGATGATGAGAATCTGAATGCATATAATCAGAACAAGAAGAAAGGATGTGAGTATTTGTGTTGATGATAAGATCAAGAAAGATGAGATTTTAAAGTAAAAAAATGGCGTAGACAGTGAGGGAGTTAGTGAAGAAGAAGAGTTTCGCTACTGCTGGTTGTGGCCAGCGAGGCGATCGGGTAGTGGAAGTGGGAGTGGGAACCTTGATGCCACTTTTCAGTTCTCCAAAATGCCCTTGTGCAACTTTACAGGTCCAAATGTATCCGTTTCTTATGAAGAATACACATTTTTTCTTGATTTTCTTTCAATGGTTGCTTGTGCGAGAGCAGAAGAATGCCACTTTTGATATTATTAAAAATAATTTACGGACACCTAAAGGCTATTTGCGTAATTTGGCAACTGCAGGGCAATAGAAATGAACCTTAAGACCGTCTTCACAGACCACATCGTGACCATGTTAGGTTGGTGGGTCCCGATTCCAGTAGGCCCCACAAAGAAAATACAAAATAAATAAATGTTTGATTCACGGACATCTTTAATTTATTATATCAAAATAATATAACTTTTATAAAATTAAGTAACTCATTCTTAAGTAATTT
>JAJIYU010013511.1:0-13800 GCA_030144865.1 Tinospora cordifolia
TTTTTTATTTTTTGACTTCTTCTATTTTCATATAATTCTTCTGAATTTAAACTTAAAAAGGAATTTACCATATATCAGATTTTATCCCAACATATGATACATGCAATACACGTGCCATTCACTATAAGAAAAATATATAAATTTTTCAATAATAATTCAAGTAGAAACAAATGTAGTCAAACACTTCTAAAGAATATGTTTACTTAGAAAGAAAGAAAAAAAATCCTAAAAGCTTTTCCAAACAGGGCACATAACTGGTCCATTAAATACTTTTACTTCTAACTTCGATTATGTTACGTTACAGGATCACCAACTCTTACTAGTATGTATAAATATATATATATATAAGGAGCTACTCCTATCATTTTTAGACTGTGTTTCTTACTAAGTTTATTGTTGAAACATTTATCATAACATTCACATTTGTAGTACATACTAATCATTAAAGTATTGTCATTCTATTTTCCAACATTCTGCTCCAAAATTTTTGGCTAGTTAAAGTGTCCAACAGCATTTTGAAAAAGTTTAAAATAATAAATAAACAAAGATAAGTGAGATGTGTTCATCGTATCCTATTCAAAAAGCATTCCTCCTAAAGGAATTCCAGATTATAGGATCATCAAATTAGATGAAAGTTGAGGTTGTTCAATAAAGTGCCACCATTAAGTTTTCCACAACCAAAAGAAACACATAAGATAGATAGAGGTGCCATATTCTGAAGAATTTTTGTAAATGTGGTCTTGCATTGCAAACACTAAGAAAACATTTTATTCATCTACTTTGTCTTCAATTTGGAAAAGCAACTCCAAAGTTCCTAGATTATATTATCATGTATTTGTTACCTTCACCTTCCCCTTTCTTTTGTGTCTTTAGAACCCATTTCACAAGCCCCAAGCAATATTTCCATCTATTTTCAAGCATTTTGATCATATAATAGTTAAGATTCAAAAGAAGGTGTAAAGTTTTTGGTTGTACTAAGAAAAAATATAATCTAGCGTGAAAACACCAAGTCTAAAGTCATCAAATTGTTGTTTTTTTTATTTTTTGCCCCACTCTCACTTCATATATATAAGGCTTAATAATAGATGAAACAGACTTCAATTTCATTCTTATAAAATCCTATCTTTCTATTTTTTTCTACGTGACAAAGCTTTTGCTCCTCTCTCTAAGTGAAAATATAGATCCAATAGTTGCAAACAGAATTCAAAACAGGCCTGACTAATATGACTACTTGTTCAACAACTGCTAACGCATATTAAAAGTTTTGAATAGGCATATGAGATCTACAAGAACCTAACTTGACTTCTAGAATGAAATATATCATCCACTCATGATAGGTAGTGCCAATCTATAGTGACTAAGATCTAGGCACTGATCCATGGCAAAAGAATACTTATGACTAATGTAACCCATGGACATAACCTGTCAGATAATAAATAGGGATGTATTCCAAAAAGCTAGAAAACAGATTGCCTCAATTCAAGTCAAGTCAAACAACCTCACTAGGTCATTATAAAGCCATTAATCATACAGCATAATTTTAAGCAAACAATGCAAAGTGAAACAGGTCCCTCCTTTGACATTGTGCAAAAACCCTAAAAGTCAAGGATTAAAGCTAGCATTGCCAGGGGTTAATGTCAGCACCTTGCGCTCCTTAGATTAGATTCAAGAACATTACAATAGATAAGAGCTATCTATCTCAACAACGAACAGATCAGTTTTATCGAATTAGAGGAAATCAACAGGGAAAAAAGGCCTAGCCCCAATACTGAAGCAATTGCTCAACCAGACCAATGGAAAGCAAAATTGCACAGCACACAAACAGATTAAAATCCCCTTCTAAGCCACAGACTAACTTCCCCCTTGAATCTACTTCACAGTCAACATCCAATTTTCAAACCAAAAGAAACCATAAATTCACAAAAAACAATCCCCAGTTCACAAAAAGAAAAAGGAATTTTTTTCACGTACCAAGATGAAATTCGTGCCCACAGAGCAGCCTCGCCCTAGATCTCTCCCCATTATCCGCCACGACCTCGAAACAAATCGAACACGAAACCGATGACGCTCCTCCACACGCCATCTCCCCCTCACCCCCTCCTCCATCCTTCAAACCCCCCGCATCTCCCAAGTCCATAACACACAACCAATTATCAAAATTAAACAAAAATCAACACACACACACACACGCACACGCACGCAACCTCAATTCCTCTCTCGAATCCCGAAAATTCGAAGCTTGGGAAGCAAGATTTTGCGTGAAGGAAACCGAAGGCAGCAAAGGGGTAACCCTGAGAGAGGATCGAAGGTTTCGCGCGATCGCAGAAGCAACGAGAGACAGATATCCGTTTGGTCGCTGGTGGTTCGCTCGTTCGTTCGTTCGTTCGTTCGTTCGTTTTTGGTTCGTTCTCCACTAAGGATACGCACAAACACACCCTTCCACTGCCGTTCATTCGCTCGCTCCGTCACTGACTCGGATAATTTTGCTCTACCCTCGGTTACGGTTTTCGGTCTTCACTGGTAATAGTCGGTGATCCCGTAACGTAACAAAGCCGAAGTTAAAAGTAAAACTATGTAACGGACCGGCAATATGCCGCGTTTGGAACAGCTTTTACAAAATGAATTTTTTTTTTTTTTTTTTTGAGTAAACGTTCTCTTTAGAAATGCTTGACTACATTTGTTTCTAAATGAATTACCATAGAAAAAATTACTTTTATTTAAAAAACTTGGCAATTCAATATATAGTATTAATTTATAAGATTAATGTTTTTATATTTTAAATTAAATTATTTTATGTAATAATGACTGATTAAAAAGTATTTAATATCAATAAAAAAATATATTAAAATAATTATTATACTTATATTTTTTATATAACTGTAACATTAATTATTATTACACAAAGAAATTCACATAATAAAATACTTTTTATAAGTGTTATGATTAAATAAAATAAAATTAAAATAGTTATTTTCATTTTTTTTTTAATATTCGTTGGCAAATTTTGAGCACCAATCTATTTAAGGCAATTTGACAGAAAATAATGTGGGACATGAAATTGATATTATAAAAATTCATGAGAATCTTCAAAATTATTATTTACTTGTCTACGATTATAACTATCAAACAGTCCCTGATTACATTAGTTTTCATGTTTAACATGGTGTTAAGGTTCTGAAAGATAATTCTAAATGTACACTTGCTACGATCATTCACTTCACCCTCCATTTGAAACCACCACATTGAACAATAAATTGGGAAACACTTCGATCAAAGGCATGCTTAAAACGACACACATAGAAATTATTACAAATAGATAAGGCCCAACTTCAAATAAAATTTTGATTAAAATTTATTTAAACCCACTACTACCAAAACATATTAGAAAACACACAATTTAAAAATGATAATAAATGATAAGTAAAATATTTTTTAGTTATTAATTTCTCATCAAATATGCGTACTTTCTAACTATAAATTAAAAAAAATCCAGACTTAGCTTCAAAGATCGCTATACATGGACGCTCTTAAGCTGAATTTAAAGGCTCCAAGGAGCGTATGAGGATGCAAATACTAAACTTGTGATAAAGAAAAGACATGAGCAACATAAATAAGAGAAATCCGGCAAATATACTTAATAGGAGATTTGAACATAAGACCCTTTAAATAATTTTGCTTTAACACTATGATCAAGTATGTATGTAATATGGTGGCCTAATTTATGTATATTAAGAGACTACTATTATTATTTAATCACAAAAGAAGTAACCACGTAGTAAATGTCACCATTACACAACATGAACGAGTCCTCATCATTTCAATTATTCAGAAACGTCTGAAATGGAGAAAACATAGGAAGAGAGAAACTCAGTGCTTATGCTTGGGCTTCTTCACGACCATCACTGTGCAATGGGCATGGTGAGTGCAGTAGTCACTTACACTGCCCAAAACCGTCCTGCCAAAATGCGTGGAGTTAGTAGTTCCGAGGAAGTGAGTAAAGGAAGTGATACAAGACAAAAATATTGCACATTGGGAAGGGAGCTACACAGCCAAAGACAACACTTTCCAGTCTTTCCCAGCAGAAATTCATCCTAAGGCCATCAGTAAAGCTGATCCAAGAGTACTTGGAGATTAAGCAAAGGAATGGAATTATGGCAATATCTTAAGCTACCACAAAAATATTTTGCTGCTCGGGATATAATCAACCGTTCAAAATTTTTTGTACATTTTATAGCTCTATATGATTGCTTATTTGGATGCCTTTTGGTGAAAAATGGTATTATCTTGCAAGGACTTGATCACGAGAAGTAACAGTCAGCCCAAGCATTGAAGATTATGAATGTAAATATAAATAGCTTGTCTTCCTAGTTAACATCAGTAATTAACAATATATTCAGGTCTAGTAGGTCGAGATTGAAGGGATGTCGTAATAATTCAATGTTCCAGGTAATTTTTCTCGAGGCCTAGGCTTGAAAGATCAATTAGTTTTCCTTCCGATGGAAATGGTTACTGAAGTCAATTAGCAGCAGAAAATATAATTAAAATATATTTTCTTATATATTTGTGACGAAACAAGGTACTAAACATCATTTAAGAGATGGTAAAAGTTCTGTACCTTTTAATAGCTCCATATCCATGACTTCCAACAACTAAAATGGTTGCATGATGCTTTTCAATGGCTTCACACAGGACATTTCTAGCATCACCTTCCACCACTTCGAATGTAACATCAGTCACCTGCACAAACTTTAAGTGTTAGAAACTTAACACAAAGTCGATCTAGATCGCTTGAATATTACATCTCTACTCTCATTTTTTAAAAGGTGAACATCAGGACGACCTGCCAACCAATATAGTAAGCATGCAATCTTTCAATTTCAGGATTTTATATGAAAGTTGAAGCAAACACCAATGCTCAAATTCAGACCCCTCCACAAACATTATTTTATTCTCCGTAAATTAATTTATTAACTATCATGGCAGAATTTTGACTTTAAAATTTGATTTCAGTATTCAAAATTATGTGTAGATGCATTTAAAATGATATTAAAGAATGATTAGGCCATGATTACTGCAATCGCCAAGGCACTGTGATAAATTACAACATTGGATTAAGCATGTAATAAGGCACTACAATCAATCCGAGTGTACTGATTTGTGCTTATCTGAACTGACGTATACATGCGTGTGTTTGTGCATGCAATTGCTGGTCATTTGCTACATTTATGCTTTTATGTTTGTTTGCTATATTTTAGCATGAATTGATGATATAATGAACATTTGGTTCTTGTGTGTATAATTTTTGGTTCTTTTATATTATACATGCACTATTAAATTAATTATTTCAGTGCATTAATAATGGTAGCACTGTCTGATTTAATATGCAATACATTTAGGAAATTTTTATTGATGAACCTAAATGTTAAGTGATCCATATAATTGTAATTAATTTTAGAGTAGCCACAACATCTAAAATTATATAAAATTATGTGTTAAGATTTCAGGATCACATGATGACATGGTTTGTAATTGATTATATGTCCATAATAAAAACTCACCCACTGGAAATTTTATTATAATCAATATAATTAATAAGAATAAAATGTCAAATTATAGTTTTTAATCTAGCCACAGATATTAAGAAAAGGAACATAATTTGATAGTTTTAGTTAAACTGAATCTAAATTGAGTAAGATTTTAGCCCTTACGCATGGCTTATGTCATTAGATTCCTTGATTATGTATGTTTTGCATTGGAAAAGCATAATTAAAGTTTATTTTGCCTCTATTTTAAGCATGTATGTTTAAATTTTGTGTAGTCACTCAATCCTTGAATACAACTGAGAAAATGTGAAATTCCCGAACTCAATGGTGAAAACTATAGGTATGGAAGGAGTATGGACATGGATTATGCCACCCAAAAGGATGAGCCACCAGGCAGCATTTAGAGTAGCCTACTGAATGTCGTAGATCTCTATAAGTGGGAGAGATCTAATCATATTTGTGTTGTGTTTATTAAGACAAATATTTCGGCTACAATTCATAACACGGTGGAGAAGTATGAAAAAGTTTCACCATTGCTGAAAGCTATAGAAGAACAATTTCGCACTTTTAATAAAGCATTGGCTAATACCCTAATAATGAAGTTCTCGTCTTTGCGTCTCGTCAGCATTAAAGGTGTGCATGAGCACATCAATCAAATGCATTACATTGCAGCTCAGATGAGAACACTCGAGGTTGAAAGCTTGAAATATCTAAAACCTTTTTTGTTCATTACATTCTGATCACTCTTCCTCACCAGGTTTGCACCCTAAAGATTTCCTATAACACACATAAAGAGAAATGGTCCATTAATGAACTCATGACCATGTGTGTTCAGGAAGAGGGTAGCTTGACTTTGGAACAAGACGAAAGTATGTTACTGGTGACGGATACGAAAGGAAAGAAACAAGCCAAAAGAAAGGAGGAAAGAAACCCTAAACAAGCCAAAAGAAAGGAAGGTAACTGCCCAAGGTGGAATCAAGAAAGAATCCAAATGTCTCTTCTGCAAGAAGGTACATATGAAGAAGGATTGCACCAAGTTCCAACAGTATCTTAGAAAGAAAGGTATATCAGTCTCACTTGTTTGTTTTGAATCTAATATGGCTGATGTTCATTGTGACACATGGTGGATTAACTTTGCTCCTTAAATCCATGTTTCAAATACTTTACAAGGTATGGCACACCTACAAAAACTAGCAGGAAGTGAGCAGCATTTACTCCAGAAGCAAAATGAGCTCACCAGTGGAGGTCATAGGACCATGCAGGTTAATATTATCTAGTGGTGTTTTTTTAATTAAATTTGGACAATGTCGTTCACATACATGGATTTTCTAGGAACTTAATTTCTATTTCAATACTATTAACATAAGGATTTCTTATTTCTTTTAAATTTCTTTGGAACATCATTCACTTTGATATTTAAATCAAGTGTTGTGAAAATTGTATTTTATTCAATGGTCTTTTTTTCAATTAATTTGCAAAATACTGCCACTCATACTGCTATGCATGTTAATATTGGTTTGAAAGATGTGATAAGAATGAGGAATCTCATATGTTGTGGCATTGGAGATTAGGACATATCACCAAGGATAGAATTAAGAAGTTAGTGACTGATGGAGTACTTAGTACTCCAGATTTTGTTGATTTCGAGATTTGTGTGGACTGCATTAAAAGGAAGCAGACCAAGATACCCAACAAGTTGAGTTATTAGAAATCATTCATTCAGGCAGTTGTTAAAATATGGACATAAAAAGTGGTCTGAAATACTTCATTGACGATTTCTCATATTATATGTACATCTACTTGCTTCACAATAAAAATGAAGCGATGAATGCCTTTAAAGTTTTTAAGGCTGAAGTAGGGGGAAAAAAAAAAGATAGAAAGCAATAAAAATTGTGAAACCCAATAGAAGAGGAGAGTATTATGGTAGATACACCAAGAATGGGCAAGCTCTTGGTAGATTTGCTAAGTTTTTTCTACGAGAGCAAAGAATTGTTGCTCAATACACCAAATCTTGGTTCTCCAAGTGAGAATGGTGGAACAAAAAGAAGAAACAAAACCTTAGTGGAGACGGTTAGGAGTATGCACAACAATCAAGGTTAGAAATTTTAATTTCATCCTAAACTTCAACATTAAAAAATTCAAATTTATTCGAAGAAAGTTCAAGTAAGTCTTTAAGAATTTTTGTAAAAACTCATCATCTTAAAAGACTAAAAAGAATTATATATATATATAAATAAATGTTGAAATATACATGATTACTACTAGCTATGATGATCACAAACTTAAAATAGACACTTTTGATATATATATATATATATATATAAGGATGAATATTACAATTTGATTCTACGTTCACAATGTTTACCGCATATCGCACAATGCTAATCCTATCAAGTTGATCAATTTGAAATATTGGCATTTGGTCTTAGTTCCTTTTTCGTTTCTTTGTTTTGTATTTTATTTTGTGGTGTTTTGTTTCTCAACCTGTACTTTGCTTTCTAGATTTTACCATGCTTAGCTTAATTTATTAATTCATCATTTAAGTATATTTTTTTAATTTTTTCTTGTGAGAGTTAACTAGAAGAAAATAGATTTGAGAATACTTTCAATTACATTTAAGTTTTTATCTTATTCCAACTTATTTATTTACTTGCTTCTTTTCTTATATTTTTAGTAAAACATACTAAATAATTTATAATTTGTTAGATTGTTAACATTTTAGAGCTTATATTGCTATGTTGTTAATATAGTTGAAAATAATACATAATTATTAATATTTCTCGTTTTCCATTAATAAAATCCATTTTTTAACTTCTATGTTGAATTTTGGCTAATTTTGTCAAATTTTGCATTTCTCAGTTAAATATGAAATTTTTGTCGAACATTGTTAAATTTCTTCGAATTCTTTGAAAGTCACTAAATTTCAAAGAATTTTTAAAACAACGGCAACAATGCCAAACTTCCTATGTCATTGTGGACTAAAACTCTAAAAATGGCGGCCTATATATTAAACCGAGTTCCAAACAAGGCTTCCCAAAGACTATGTTTGAGCTATGGAAGGGTTGGAAGTCGAGTTTGCGTCTTATGCTTTGTTTGGGGATGTCCATCTAACAAGAGAAAAAGTTGGATCCTAGAATCATTAGTGGGTATTTGATTGGATACGTCGATAGGTCCAAAGCATATCAATTTTATTGTCCATCTCACAGCCCTAGAATCATAAAGGCAAGAAAAAGCAAAGTTTCTTGAGAATGGCATAATTAGTAGGAAGAATCATTTCCAAGACATTATTCCTAGAAAGGATTTCACTTATGCTTGACCTTCCACATCAAGCAATCAAATGGTTGTCATTGCCAATTACCCTTAAGTTTCAATGGGTACTAAACAACAAAGAATTGAGACTTCACAAGTTGTTGATGGTAATCTAGTAGATCAAGTTGTTCATGAAGTTCCAGAAATGGTTGAACAACCTATCGTACATGATGCAGCAGAAATAGATGAACAACCAGTTGGTTAACATGATCTTCAAGAGAATGTTGACACAACTATATGAAGATCTACTACAATAAGGAAGTCAGCAATACCTATAGAGTATATTGTGTATCTGCAAGAATCAAACTTTAATGTTAAGGCCGAAAATGATCTAGAAATGTTTTCACAAACCATGAGTTGTAATGAATCTAAATTATCGCATGATGCTATGATAGATGCAATGAATTCTAAGTCGTTAAATGGGGTACGGAACATTGTTGAGTTGCCTAAGGGTGCAAAGGCTATTGGATGTAAATGGGTCTTTAAAACAAAAAAAGACTCATTAGGCAACAATGATAGATACATGGCTAGACTCATTGCTAAAGGATTAACTCAGAAGGAAGGAATCAATTATAAAGAGACCTTCCTCCCTTGTATCTAAGAAAGATTCTCTTTGCATAATCATGGCATCAGTTGCACATTTTGACTTAGAATTGCAATATATGGATGTGAAAATTGCATTTCTTAATGAAGAACTAAAGGAAGAAATATATATATATGAAATAACTAAAAGAATTATTCTCTAGTGACGGTGAGCATTTACTTTGCACGCTCAAGAAATCCATCTATGGATTGAAACAAGCCTCCTGACAATAGTATCTGAAGTTTCATGATGTCATCTCTTCATTTGTAGAGAACATTGTGGACCAAGCCTCCCGACAATAGTATTTGAAGTTTCATGATGTCATCTATTCATTTGTAGAGAACATTGTGGACCAACGTATATACCAAAATGTTAGTGGGACCAAAATTTGTTTCCTTATTTTATATATGGATGATATCTTACTTGCAACCAAAAATATGGGTACGTTGCATGAGGTAAAACAATTTCACAACTTTTATATGAAAGATATGGGAGACGCATCTTATGTCATCGGCATTAAGTTACATAGAAACAAAATACGTGATATTCTAGATATTTCTTAAGATATCAACAAAGTTTTAGAGAGGTTTCGAATGAAGGATTGTTCACCAAATGTAGCTACCATTGTGAAAGGTGATAGGTTCAGCTTGAACCAATGCCCCAAAAATGATCTGGAGAAAAAACAAATGAAAAACATTCCTTATTCTTCTGCTATTAGAAGCTTGATGTATGCTCAGGTTTGTACTAAGCCTGACATTGCATTTGTTGTCGAGATGTTGGAAAGACATCAAAGTAATTCATGTATAGAACACTGGAGAGTTGCAAAGAAGGTAATGAGATACCTTCACGAGACTAGAGATTACATGCTTCTATACAGAAGAATGATCTAGAATCACAAGTTACTCTGATTTAGACTTCATTGACTATGTTGATTCGCAAAAACGCACTTAAGGATACATTTTTATGCTTGTTGATTGAGTTGTATCATGGAGAAATGCAAAGCAAACTTTGATTGCTACTTCCACTATGAAGGCAGAGTACATATCCTGTTTTGAGGCTACTTCACATGATGTTTGGATAAAGAGATTCATTTCCAGACTTAGAACTGTTAGATCCATTTCTAGGTCATTAAAGATGTTTTGTGATAATTCAACAGCTCTCTTTATAGTTATAAACAACAAAAGTGGTAGTCAAAGCAAAAAATCGACGATAAGTATCTAGCCATAAGATAATATGTTAAGGATTAAACAATGGTTATTGAGCATGTTAGCAGTGAACTAATGATTGTCCATCCTAAAGGCATGCCACAAATGAAATGTAAGGATCATGACGAAAGAATGGGACTTAGACCCGTAATGTAATTTTCATTGTAAGAATGATGTTATTTTCAATGAAACTCTATTTATGGTGTTATCTCATATATTTCTTGTGTGCATATTTATTCATCAATTGTTTATTAAGAAATATCATTTAATTTCTAGACCAAGAATAAACATCAGGTTTAATCATTAAGTTGTATGAGTTTTTGTTAAGGAACATGACACATTGTGATACATGGAAGATAATACTAGATTCTTAGAGAACCTATCGCCATGATTCATGTGTTTTTGTTTCTTATCATTAGAAATAATAAGATATATTGACCAAGTGAAAGAATGTTGGTTTTATTTTCTCCTAAAAAGTAGGGAAGAAAAGTGATCCACGTCAAATAGAAAACTTACCAAAGTAGACAACATTAAATAACCAACAAAAAGTGGTCCAAGTTGGGTATCCTTATCTCCAACTTCCGGAATGTACTTAGAGCAAGTTATGTAACTGTTTTGTGATGACCATAGCATATTAAATACATAGTGTTATAGTGTTTCTAATCTTTGGTAAGTCTTTTTTTCTTTGAGTTTTCAAAACACTATAATACAGAGAATATCGGGGTTATGAAATCAAACGGATTCATAAACCTACACAACTTTTGCACAGAAATTGTAGAAGAAACATAGGTAACTGGAGGTAACATCTCGATTCAAATTTCTTCCACAAGATTGTTTAATCTCTGTGTTATTTGGTTGGGAACACAAATATCTTTTGAATTTGATCTTACGTCTTAAAAAATATCAACTTTCAGAAAACAATAATAATGCCACTAACTGATAAATATACCTGCTTACTGATGCAGATTTGTTTCGCCTTTTCCACTACTCCGGCAGCTATCCTCTTCAAATCAGAGTCTATATATGGCAATACCTCCGCAGCGCCTGCAAACAGCAAGGCTTGTCAGAGATTGAAGAACGGTGACATAGCTCGCCTACTTTCAACCGAAACAACTCATATTTGGTTGGTCAACCAAAAGAAGCTAATCTCCAATCAAGAAAAAACAAAAATTTTAAATCCAACTCGGGATATCCAGAATTCATTGACTTCAGTTTCACCAAAAAAAAAAAAAAAAAAAAAAGAAAATGGAGCAAGCAAAGGCCATTTCAAGATTATATTTAAAATTAATAACTTAATCTAATCGAATCGAAAACCAAATGAAACAAGATTCTGCGTGATCAAAACAGAACGATCGATCCATGAATCGGACAAATAGAAAGTGAAGTAATTCGCTTCTTTTTTTACCAGGTCCGGCGAGTCCAACCACGGTGGTCGCAGTGGGCTTCGCGTGAACTATCAAGAGACGGAAAGGAGGATTAGATGGCGAATCAGCAAAGAAATACTTGAGAGTCCACTCCAGAGCATAGTAGCTGTGCTCGCTGTCGTCGATTCCGATCACCATCAACGGTTTCTCCGATGTCGCCATTGAAGCTTCTCTCGTACTCGCGTAAACTCCCGAGGAATTCTCTCAGATGCACAGGGACGAAGTTACAAGGTAGCGTGGAGTTTGAGAAACAGGAACAGCGATTGGTTTCTAGAACTCGGTAGAGCCTCCCCTGGGCTGACACGCGCTCACATTCGACAATGAGAACTGTTGGCGCCCCAAATCAAGTTTTTAATTTTTATGGTCCATTTTAATTCTATGATCCAGCGTTTATATACGAACGAACATCTGGGCCCACAAATAAAATCAAATTTAGATACTGATTTCTTCGCTGAATTCTGCCGGCATTTGGGTATGTTGGTCATTTTGGAAAGTTTAAATACGTTTCGCGAGGACAATGCTCTACTATTATTTATCTTTACATCATGTAAAATGTATATTTTCAATTATCAAAATAATTATTAAATGTACCTCATTGCATACAACTTTTTTGAAAAATAACCCTATATCTTACATATTTTTTTCACACCAGCTTCCATTTTTATTTTTGTACTTCTTTCATCTCTATCTTCTCTTTTTTAATTAAACATTAAATTAATTAAGTTAAATTTGTAATTTTTACAATTAAACTTTTATAATATGTCACATCATTCTATTAATTTTTTTAGTAGCTATGATTGAAATTAAATTTTAATTATTTTAGTAGCTATAAGTGAAATTAAATTTTTAGTAGCTATGAGTGAAATTAAACAATTATTTTAGTAGCTATGAGTGAATTTTTTTTTTATTTTAATTTTAGTAGCTATGAGTAAAAAACATTTATCTAATCAATCTATACTATAACTTTTTTAAATCATTTAAATCTGATGATGTGTGCTATGTAATCTATAAAATGTATATTAAATCATTTGCAACCCATGTGCATGTGTCCAAGTGTTTATATATACATATATATATTCTGTTAAAAACTTAAGAATCTTGGGTGATGGATATGAATTTTTTTTTATATAATTCATTATTCTTTTTAACAATCTGATTCATGGTATTTCTTCTATTAAAATATCATGAATCTAAACCTTTGTTTTTCTACAACGTGAAGAACCTTTCTTATTACAAGGGGTGTTGTATAATTTAATAAGAAAAAAATTTAGAATGAGAAATATTTAAAATAAAATAAAATAAAATAATAAGAATATTTTTAGATAAAATTAAAGCAGTATCTAAAAACCAAAAATAAAGGAATAAACTATTTTGTGTTATTATTTTAAGGATCTAAAATTTTTAAAGATTTATAAAGTTAAAAAAATAAAAATAAACCCTTGTTTTTTATATTTATTTTATCATGTCTACTTTTTATTTTAATTTTATCAATATAAAATTAAGTGAGTAATAAAAGTTTGAAGGTATGTTCCTAAAGTTTTGACTATAAGTTTTACCCACGATATAAATAATGTTTGAATATATAAAATAAATTTAGAAATGATTAATTTACAATTTTTTTATAAACAAAACTTATTACTTGGATTATCCTATATTTGAAGTCTATTTTAATGACATTGCAAAGTAAATTGTACTGATAAAAATAATAACAATATAACATAAGAAAATAAAATTTT
>JAJIYU010013512.1:0-13802 GCA_030144865.1 Tinospora cordifolia
GTTCTAGTGCTAGAAAATCTTTTATATTTGAAGATCTGGTAAACAAACTACAACTAGTTAGGATACCCTTAAAGACGTTTTTATACATAACTACACCCATTGGAGCCACCGTCATCTCGAAGCATCCTTGTCAATGTGACCTACTGATGGACAAAAACCTATTGACACACAGTTAACCATCTTGCCATTCTACGATAACAATGTGGTCTTAGGAATGGATTGGCTCACCCAATATAATGCTCAATTAGACTACCTTAAGTGAAAAGTTATATTAAAATATTAATTGGAGAGTTGGTGACAATCCAAGGGAATTGATACAAAATACCGAGAAACATGATGGCAGCCCTGTTAAGACGTTTACAAGACAAGGGTAATTAACCCTATCAAATTTTGAAGATGAAATTCTTTTTTAGGGGGTTAGTATTGTAATACACCTAAATTTTTAAGTCAATAATTACTCAAGATAACTATAATTAACTGTCTAATAACTTTGGTCAATAAAGGTTGACCATTATCAAGAACTGGACCACTCAACCAATTTGACACGAATACGATAAACTTCAAAAAATTACTTCGTAGACAAAACGATCAAATTAGACGACAAGCTTTATGTCAAAATACTCAGGATGCCAAGAAAACTTAAAGAAAAAATAGTAAATAAATAAATAAAGGTAAAAAATAATAGTGTTAATAATAATGAGAATAAGAATAATAAAATAATAATATTATTATTATTTATAATAATAATAATAAAATTAAAAATAATAATAAATGATAAATAATAAAAATCAAATATTCAAATGATTAATTATTTTAGAGTGTCATGAATGATAAAGTTAATTAATAGTGTCATGAATAGTAAAGTTGATTATTTTAATTATTTTAATTAATTAAAATAATTAACTAAACTCTGTCTTTAATAATGATAGTAGTTTTCAACTACCATTATTAATTAAAGATAGTTTTAAATGACATGCACAATATTTTTCAACTGCCACCACTATCATCTTTAATTAATTAAAGAGGATAATGTCATTTTTAATTAAATAAAAATGACTTTAAAGTACATGAATAATATTATCCAACCACCACCACTATCATCTTTAATTAATTAAAGAAGATAGTGTCATTTTTTATTAAAAAAATGACTTTAAAGTATATGAATAATATTTTTCAACCATCACCACTATCATCAATTAAAGAAGATAGTGTCATTTTAATTAAATAAAAATGACTTTAAAATACATGACTAATATTCTTCAATCGCCACTGCTATCATCTTTAATTAATTAAAGAGGATAGTTTCATTTTAATTAAATACAAATGACCCTAAAGTATATGAATAATATGTTTCAAGCCACAATTATTAAAACTTATAATTGCTTGCAAAAAAGCATGCATGACCCCCTTGCCTCTCCATTATTCTAAACTAACCTCCACCATACCCTAAACACTAACCTTAATGATCAAAGCTCTACTATAAATAGAGAGCCTCCCTCTCCCCCCCTCCCATTCTCCTTACACTAAATTGAAGTATTGAAGTGTACTTGAGAGGAAAGGAAGAGGATGAGAGTTTGGAAGGAAGAGTAGCTAAAATTTAGGTATAAGTGTTATCATTAGTCTCTTTAAAATTCTTTTTTCTTTTATTTCATGCAAAGTTTTAGTTAAATTATGGCCTAAAATTCTTTTTGTATTCCTTTTAAAATTCTTTCACTTTGGATAAGTTTTGAAGACCATAAAATGTTCAAAAAGGTCCAAACCCTTCACCATTAAAAAGTGACCGAAATAAGCATTTCAAAAATTATCGCCCAACATTAGTTACAAAATAGTAACTTTCATTTCATTTTTGGAATGGTGGGGGCAAGATCTAGAAAAATTGCCACTACCATGTCAAACCTTGTCAAATGTACTATAGAATAGACTCAAGAATGACCCTAATTGGACACCCAAAGCCCTCGGAGTAACCTTTCAAAAATGTTTTGTGCAAAAATAGGATAGATTTGCAAACCAGCAGGTTCATGTGTGTTTCTGTTCAAACATGGGATTGGCTGAGGAAAATAGTAATGCCATGAATATTCTTCATCATGAGCACAACATGATAGATGCAAAAATAGCATACAACAGAGTCCCCAAACTCAAGTTATGGCCTTTTGAAGTTCAATATACCGTAGATGTAACTATTAAATTAGACCTTAAACAACCCATATCAAAGTTCATGAGTTATTTTGAACTCAAGAACACTTTAGAGGTTATTTTAAACCTAAAGCCAAGTTTAGGAGCTAAATTGAATGTCAACTAAGACTCAAGTACTTTTATAGGAATTTCAGAGGATCATCACCACCATGAGCATAGAGTACTGTAAAAAACGTGTAAATCGATATGGAGATGATTTCTAACTCACACACTTTTTAACCGTATTTGCTCGCATATTGTACATAAATGGCCTAGGTGGTAGTAGAATGTACCATTTGTTGATCATATGATCAAATACTTATAATTGCATAGATTATGGGAATAATGAGAATATGATTTGAATGTATGTAACAACCCTTTTTGGTATATAAAAAACCATTTAAAAATAATTTCTTTATACATATCTGTACATGTGAGAGTAAAAAACTTTTTGAGTAGATATATTAGAAAAATAGTTGATTTATTTTAAAACTTGTTCATCATCTTTGATTATTTATTCAAGTTGGTGGGACAACCTCCAATCACAATGGCTAAACTGAGTCTACTTAAGAAATCATGTCTTCCTAGAGTAGTGTAACCTACCTCCCATTCGAGGTTTAACTTTACTTGGGACAAAACTTACCCACTATCAACTTAAACTTATAGTCTCTGTCTCAGAACTGTTAAAACAATTTTTCCATATTCCAGGGTATTACTATTACATAAGTCATTTCTTCATCCTACTAGTTTATTAGTTTTAGAACTAGCTTTCATATTATCATTACTATCATGAGCATTAATAGTAGAAATATAATGTAATAATGGTGTGCCCAAAGTACCCCACATCAGGGTTCATTCATTGATCAAATGGTATTTAATCATTACATTCATGTTCTTGTACATATCAGTGTTTAAGTAATATCATAAGGCACAAATATCAAGAAAATAAGGATAGTAAGTTCTAGCCGAAGTTTCTCAGTTTTTATATCTTGCATTTAAAAAATGGAAGGGGTGAGCTCTACAAGCCCAATGGATCATTCTAATTCACAGACAATCTACAAATATAGCAAGCACATCATACAAATAGTAGATTGATTTCAGTCGATCGAGGTAGGGTGGCTGACCCTAAGGTGATTCTCATACATTTGGCCAAGTGAATCCAATAGGAATGCCAGTGGCCTCTAGGTTATACGTGTAACACTCCAGCTGCTAGTCCCATGTTTCCTTGGGCCGCGCACGAAGAAAACGCGCCCACTCAACTAGACAAGCCGTTGTCGTATCATCTACCAAGAGTTGGCGGTGCTACCTCTTTTTTTCACAACTTTGTTTCAAATCTCATTTAGTGAAACATTCTAATAAAACTTTCAATGTTATTTAGAAATAATTTTGAAAATAGACAATTTGTGTAACCATCATTTTCTCAAGTAAATAAAATGATTTAACATAAATATTTGGCTTAAACGGCCCCAGTCCAACATTACATAATAGTTCGGGATTTTCACAAGTAAATTAAAATACTTAAGGTATCCAAAAGTTTGTCAGTACCAAAAAGGAAAGAAAAGGGGCACAAACCTAGTTTACATTAAATACAAATGTTATACAAAAGATACAAAAGACATGAGAACCTTCACAATGGGATTTCAACAAAATAGTAATCTTCCTGGTGTCGGTCAACTCATATAACTTCAAGGGTCACCTAAAAAAGAAAAGGGGTTAGCTCGAGAACCTAGTGGATCATACTTATACAAAGCTAACATTATTTAAACCAAAAAACAAAACATGCAAGCACTTTCATTACATTAGGCGTTTCATGCATTTAATTATTTGGTTGTAACCTAAGACTAAAAGAGTCCATAACTTTCTCGGTAAGCCCCTATGGTTCGGGAGCAAATCTAGATACACTATACAACTATATCGTTAGGACCACAGTCTAAGGAAGGGATAACGCTCTATGGCTATTACCAACTTTCGAAGATAATATCAATTGTCGCTGGTAGCTCTCTGGTGGGGGTACCTAAAATGTACTCATGGCTCGTCCATTGCAAGGAGACATACGATGCACCTGTAGCTCGTCCATCGCACCAATACGTGTTTTCTTAATCATCCTTTAATCTTCTTTAGTTTCACAGTTCATTCCAATTAATACCAATCATCATTCGACATAAAATAAATTTCCAAATAAAAGAGATTTGCATGCTGGAACATTTAGGAAATACTTCTATTGACCTAATCTCTATACAAGATATTAAAGCCAATAATCAGTCATCATGAATTTACATTACATCATTCCAAACAAAAATTAACAAAATATCCTAGCATGCTTCTAGTTACATTAAATATAAACATGCATCATGTTTTGCATTCAAAGTCTAAATAAGGCTAGAGAGTGCAGTAATCCCACCCACTTGAAGGTGCTGAGATTTTTCCTTGCGTCCCTTTGATGAGATATATAGCTCAACCCTTTAATCTGGCAATAGAAAAATTAATGTAATAAATTTACTAGGCTCTTATTTCCTCTCAAACTTAAATAAAATAATCACAACCATAATACCCTCCCAAAATTTCTTTTAAGCTCTTAAATGAATAATTTCACTTAAATAGGATTACTCTAATATTCAATATTTGCATTCGAATTCCAAATAAATTTGATCTCCTATCTCCAAACCCTCAAACTTTGATAATATCTCTTTTCTTATCAAAATCGTCCATCCATATCAAAATAAATTTATTATGAACAAAATAAGACTTCTAAATATCAAGCTCCCAATTACAAGGTCCAAAAATCCCATTTTTACCTTTTAAAGATCCTGGACCTCCAAAAGTTCATTTTTCACAAATTTGATAGTTAATCTGAAAAATATAAGTCCTTCTAATGAGCCCAAAATTCCAGTTATTCATTCAAGTCAAATTTAAAATAAATATTGGGCATTCACATCAACTTTTAAAGTGAATAATGAGACTTAGATATTTTCGGGACACTCCCGAGGCACTTTATATTTATTTATCTAAAATGGAAGCCCTCGTGCGAGTGTACACCTTTCATGGTCTCACTCACGTTTTTCTTTCATTTCCAACATCCAAATAATTCTAAATAAATGACACATAATAGTATAGCAAAAATATGAACCCTCTAGGTGTTGGTCATTTGGAAAATGTGAGGCTTCACAAATATTATTTTTCTTTCATATCTAATGCATCCAAAAAGAAAAACATATTCCTCAAAAATAATAATTTGCAAAAATATTAAAACATAGACCCTGGGTCTTGGGCATTCAAGAAATGCAAAGCTTCGCAAAATAAGATAAAAAAATGCAAAGCTTCGTAGGTGGTCACAAACATGAAGGTCTCACATTCGCGAGCCTCGAATGCGAGACTCATTCGCATGGGGTTTGAATGCGAAAGTCTCACATTTGTGAGCATCAAATGCAGAGGGATCGAAATACTCAAAATCTTATTTTTCATGTTAATAGTCAAATAAACCCCACACAACAAGCATCTAACGCAAGATTTTTCTAGAACAAAAGAAATTTATACCTTGCAGCTTCGTTTCCCTTTTGTTCCCTTTCTGAAGCTAGATTCCATGCCCTAGATCTATAAAAAAAATCCAAATACTTAGATTTAAGCTTCACATTATAGCACGAATCTACTAACACTGACACAAATCATCTAAAACGCCCATTAGAGGGCAAAACAAAGCTCACCATGTTCCAAATGGTTTCGAACATTGACACCCCCTTTCGCAGCTCATTCTTCACAGATTTGTTGCACAAAATACTAAGGCGTCAATGTTTCTACACAGAAATGGCAAGCTAGGGCATCAATCTTCCATGGACATTTTGTTTCTATGCAATAACAAATCTAGGGCATCATTCTTCACATGTTTCATGCTCAAAAATCGAATGCAGCTGGTTCCTCTTTTTTCTCGCACAATTCACAACAACAGCCCCTTGTTTTGTTCCTCTTCTTGCCCAAATCACACAAACACACACCTAGCTGCGATTTTTGTTCTTTCCTCGTTCGACAGCAGCAGCAACAACAACAACCAGCAGTTGTTGGTTTTGCTCTTCCTCAAACACCAATCGCACCAGCTTCTTGTTCTTCCATGCATGGACGAGCCAACAGCACCATACCGTGCCTTCGTCTTCATTCACGCAGACAACAACAAATTAGGTTTTGTGTTCTTCTTCGTCTTCGCCAAAATCACAGCAACACATTTCTTCTTCTTCGTGGTGCGAGCACCAGCATCAAGGTTGCTGCTTCTTCGTTCGTCCATCTTTTATGCACAAGCAGCTACAGTTCTTGTTCTTCTTCCTTGCATAGACAACTCTGGTTGGGATTTCGCTCCTCTATTCTTCACACACCAACTGCTGCAAATGTTCATTTTGATCTTCTTTCATGTCCAACAGTAACAAAAATTTCAGATCTGAAATTTCTTCTAGTTTTTCTTTACCCAAATCGTAGCTCCTTTCATCTTCAAGCTTGTTGTTTGACCAAATTGCAAACCATGTTTCAGTTCTTCATCTTGTTCGTAATTCGCATATAGCAGATCACAAAAACCCTTATTCCTTTCTTTCTTGTTCATCAAGCCAAAGACCTAATTCCTTTCTTTGTTTTCTTTAATCGGTTAGCACTAAAGCTTGAAAAGCAAGCTTTTCCCGTCTTTTTTTCTTACTAATCTATGATTTGTTTTGCAAATCCATAGTTGAGTTTATTCACCAACATTTGATATGATTTTAACTCTTATTTCTTTTTTTTCATGAACTTCATATTTTTATCTTAAATATTATTAATCTTAAAAATCTATTTTCTGCCCGTATTGTAAAAACTATTATTTTTTTAACCCAAAGTTCACATCACATATATGTAATCAAAATATTCATTTTATTTCTTGATTGATTATTTTATATTTTTATTTTACTTGCGAAGTGTATGCGTTAAAAGTTTCGGTGTATTACAACCTTACCCCCCTTAAGAGAATTTCGTCCTTGAAATTTAAAAGAAAAGGTACATGTATGACAATGTCCTGTCAAGCGTTCTTGGTGAAGAGAGCTGGATATATAGTCTACATCTCACTTTCCAACTCCCCGGTCACTTCCTCTAGGTCAGGATGTCTCCACAAAACCTTGACGAGTGGAATGTCCTTGGTCCTGAAACTCTGCACCTTACAATTTAATATTCTAATTGTTGGTTTCTCGTAAGTTACATTTTCCCAAAGTACGACTTCCTCCCAGTCTATGATATGTGATGGGTCTAGTTGTACTTCCGCAACATCGATATATGGAATACATTATGCACTAAGGACATTCGGTTTGGCAAGTCCAGCTTGTTGGCACATTCACCAACCCGTCTAAGTATCTCAAACGGACCGATAAATCTCGGTGCCAACTTCCCCTTGATTCCAAACGGACCGATAATCCCTTTTTGTGGGCTAATCTTCAAGAACACTCTGTCGCCTGGCTAAAATTTTAGAGGCCTTCTTCTCTTGTCTACATAGTTCTTCTGTCTACTCTGAGCTGTAGCTAGCCTCTTCTGAATCTACTTTACCTGAATGGTTGTCTCCTCTACCAATTTCGATCCTGTAGGTACCTGATCTACGAAGTTTGCCCAACAAGATGGTGATCTGTAGAGTCTAACATAGAACGCTTCATATGGAGCCATTTTTATCCTCGCCTAATAACTGTTATTATACGCGAACTCTGCCAAGTGTAGATACTAGCTCTAGTTGCCTTTGAAATCAAGGACACAAGCCCTCAACCTATCTTCTAATATCTAAATGACCTTCTCCGATTGCCCATCGGTCTGAGGATGGAACGTGGTGCTCATAGTGAGTCTGCTCCCTAACGCTTTTTACAAACTCTATCAGAACTGAGAAGTGAACCTCGAATCTTTGTCAAACACGATGGTCTTAGGAACACCATGCTTACAATTTCCTTGACATATAACTCTCCAAGTTTCTCGACAGGATTTGTAGATCGAATGGGTAGAAAGTGAGCTACCTTCATCAGACGATCCACAATCACTCATACTATGTCTTCCCCTTTCCGACTCTTACGTAGGCCACTAACAAAGTTCATTGCAATACTGTCCCACTTCCATTTTGGTATTAGAAGTGGTTGCAACATCCTTGAAGGTTTTCTGTGCTAGGCCTTTACCTGCTGAAAAGTCAAACATCTTGAGACATATCTAGCTATGCCCCTCTTTATACCCATCCACTAGTAGGTCTTCTTGAGATTCTGGTACACCTTGTCACCACCTGGATGCATTATACACTTAGTCTGATGAGCCTTATCCAGTATGGTTCTCCTACTCTATCCATCCCCTAGCACACAAATCCTGTTCCCAAGCCTCAGAATACCCTCTACATCAATTCTGAAACCCGTATGCCTACCTTGTTTAACACCCTCTATAAGATTAACAATCCACTTATCCCTTTTCTACTCGTCTCTAATTTGGTGTAATAAGTCAAGTTGGCAAATCATAGCATACAAATACGTTCGTTTCTCATCTCATGCAATACCCAAGTTATATTCACTGATTAATTGGTACATTTGTCCTCTTTCCTCATCCTTCTTGCTAATTTTTCTGTTGAGCGCATTGGCCAGCACATTGGCCTTACCCGGATGGTAGTGCGGCTAAAAATCACAGTCTTTCAAAAATTTTATCCACCTTCGCTACCTCAAGTTTAATTCTTTCAGGGTATAAACATATTTCAGGCTCTTATGATCTAAAAATAGATCAAAAACTCTCCCCGTAGAGATAGTGTCTTCAGATCTTCAATACGAACACAATTACTGCCAATTCTAGATCATGGCTAGGGTAGTTCGGTTCATGGGTCTTCAATTACCTTGAAGCATAAGCTACTACCGTTCCGTTTTGCATCAACACTGCACCTAATCCAATTAGTAAAGCATCGGTGTATGGAGTGTACCTCACACCATGAGTAGGCGTGACTAAAATAGGTGTTGAAGTTAACCTTTTTTCTTAGTTCTTGGAAAGCATTTTCACACTTATCATTCTAAATGAATTTTTCTTCCTTTCTGGTTAACTTAGTCATTGGTCTAGCTAATTTTGAGAAATCTTGGATGAACCGACGGTAGTATCCAGCCAAACCTAAGAAGTTTCTAATTTTTGTGACAGTCCTAGGTTGCTTCCAGTTTGATACCGCCTCTACTTTTTTAGGGTCTACTGAAATCCCTTCAACCAAAACCACGTGGCCAAGGAACTTGACCCTTTTCATCCAAAACTCACATTTGCTAAACTTGGCATATAATTCATTTCTTCTTAGTACCTCCAAGATGATATGCAAATCCTCTACATGCTCAGCCTCTGATCTAAAATAAATCAGAATGTCATCTACAAATAACACGAAAAATTGATCTAGGTACTATCTAAAGACTTTGTTCATTAGATCCATAAATGCGGCTGGCACATTGGTTAAACCAAATGA
The DNA here is from genome assembly GCA_030144865.1 of Tinospora cordifolia. Taxonomy (NCBI): domain Eukaryota; kingdom Viridiplantae; phylum Streptophyta; class Magnoliopsida; order Ranunculales; family Menispermaceae; genus Tinospora; species Tinospora cordifolia. The sequence continues at coordinate 9,620 of JAJIYU010013512.1, forward strand.
CATCACTGTGATCTCAAAATGCCTGTATCGAGTTCTGAAAGTTGTCTTGTATATGTCAGACTCCTTGATCCTAATCTGATGATACCCTAATCTCAAATCAATCTTGGAGAAGTGAGTAGCTCCCCTCAACTGATCAAACATGTCCTCTATTATGGGCAATGGATATTTGTTCTTTATCGTTGTTTGGTTCAACCTCCGATAGTCCACACACAGCCTCATGGATCCGTCTTTTTTCTTTACAAACAACACTGGGGCTCCCCACAATGACTTGCAGGGTCTGATAAAACCTTTCTCGCGGAGCTCGTCCAACTGTGTCTTCAGCTCTATTAATTCCACTGGTACCATTTTGTAGGGTGGAATGGCTATGGGGTTAGTACCTGGATGCAGCTCTATCTTGAACTCCAATTTTTTGAGCAGTGGGAGTCCAAGTAGATCATTTGGGAACACATCTACATATTCCCGCACCACAAGTATCTCCTGTATCTCACTAAGCCTCTCCGCTTCATCTTCTATCAATTGTCTGAAGTCATCTTTCTATTTAATAGCATGTAGCATAGCTGTCATCGAGCTTATTGGCAATTTTTGCCTATCCCCATTTATTTTCAGTATCTCAGCAGAGGGTAATGCTACCGTCACTCTGCGTTTTTTACAGTCAATCTATGCTTGATATTGGGTCAACCAATCCATTCCCAATATCACATTATATCCATTAAAATGGAGTGCACAAAGATCAGCTAAAATCATCTTATCCCCAAACTTGAGTTCACACCTACAATACTTCTTTGAACTTACAGTGACCCCTATGGGCGTGGCTACATCCAATGTTACAACCAATGGGCTTGTCACTAACTGCAACCTATTCACTAGGTTTTCAAAAATAAACAAACTTGTGTCACTTGAATCAAACAAAACCTGTATAGCAACACCGAACAACAAAAACGTACCTTCCACCGCAGGAGTGGGGTCGATCTAAGCGTCTACAGCATACCGTCTGGCTTGGTTTCTCTACGATGGTTGTGGCTGTGTTTGCTGGCTCTGCTAAGGACGATTACGCTATCCACGGGTCTGCTACTGCTGCTGGAGTGCAAGGGCATGTGCTCTGGTACAATAATACTTTGCAATGTGCCCTTGTTGATTGCATGTATAACACAGTCTTTGCTTTCTAACCTAGTCTTTCTTATAATCTCTGGCACGGTCAGGTCGAGCCTATTGTGCCTGTGGCTATCACTAAGGCTGAGGTGCTTTGTGCCCTTCTTGTCAACTAGGCCGCTTCTTGTCAACTAGGTCGAGCCTATTGTGCCTGTGGCCGCTTCTATGCAGGTCCCGCAACCTTCTCTGACCTGGTCTTTTTCTTACCTCTCAGTGACTGCTCAAAGTCCAGGTCTCTCTCCATGATTTGCACGCTCCACAGCATCCATCAAGGTCGTCAACTTAAACGGTGCCAAGATCTTTCTTATCTCCACCTTCAAAACCTCAACAAAATGGTCTGCCTTGGACTTCTCATCCATGATCAAGGTAGGAGCAAATCTAGCTAACTCTATAAATCTTTGTTCATACTCTTTGATTGTATGGTCTTCTGCTTTAGGCTGACAAACTCTGACTGCAGCTGCCTCTTTCTTGTAGTGGAGAAAAACTTATTATGGAACCTTGTCTTAAAATCCTCCCAAGTCATGACTATTTGATCAATGGTGGGGTCTTTCACAATCATCTCCCACCAAGGGTAGGCTAGCCCTACCAACTGATGCACTGCTAGTGCCACTTTCCTGGGCCCAGATGCCCCATAATGTCTAGGTGCTTATTCACCTCTGTGAACCACCTGTCAACTACCACATAATCACCAGTCCCCTCAAAAGTACTGGGACATAGCTTTTGGAACTCCACCAATAGATCCTTCTACTCCCTATCAAACCCAATAGGTCTATTCTATAGCACTTCCTCCATAAAAGTGGACCCCTGATGGACTTGAAGCTGAGCATATACCGGTAGCTCTGTCGGTAATTGTGGCTGCATCTGTGGCTATACTGGTACTGATGGTTGTACTAATGCTGATGGTTGTAAGGTCCTCATAGCCTACCCCACTGCCCTCTACATCATCTCGATGATGCCCTCATTACTATGCCCTGTCTCGACTCTATCCCTACCTCTAGCCATACCTCTCCTGGGTCTACCTCGACCTCTTGGCATTATCTACAAGTCAAAAATTTATTTCAGCATCCAATAGTTTAATTGTATTGAAGTAAAAAATTTTAAATAATAGAAAATGAAACGTAACTACGTTCTTGCTTCAATTCGATATCAAAGCCCCTTTTTTTTCCAAAACCTCGGATACTGTGACTTGTGATAATGTCAACTCATTTAACCTATCTATACCCTTCATGTCTTTGTACTATTGTGACTTTAAATTCAAGTCTCTAAGTTTTTTATTTGTTTCAGTGGCCTAGGGGTTTATGCTTCTAAGTCAACATCAATTTGTTTGTTTCTGGGTACAGGGATTCGTGTCTCAATACTCAAAATAATCATACTAGACATATAACATACAAACACACAACAACCAATCAAACTATGCATGGTGTCATAATGGAAACAAAATTTCCATTATGGCAAATATAATTCTGTCAAATCCTAGTCTCTAATGATGATGCAAGACCCACAGTACACGACCATCTAATACCTAGTAGAATACAGTGTGTGCAAGCTCTTCCAAAGAGTTCATTCCTTGCACATTACAATTTCACAAGTCTCTCACTCCCTAAAGTTGATGCAAGACCCACCATACGCAACCATCTCATACCAGTAGAATACAGCGTACAAGTTATGCCCAAGAATTGATCACTCACCATACATGGTCTGTCATTTTTTGAATCCAAGATTCCTCCATACCTAAATCTCCATGTATCCCATACGACATAGAAATCAGAAATACAAGATCATCCTGAATCGAGTCCTAACCAAGACAAGTGTATTACGCACACATTATCAGTTTCTAACTTATATCGAGAGCCTAATGGATCATACCTATACATCGCTAGCATTATTTAAACCAAGAAACAAAACATGCAAGCACTTTCATTACATTAGGCATTTCACACATTTAATTATTTGGTTGTAACCTAAGACCAAAAGAGTCCATAACCCTCTCGATAAGCCCCTGTGGTCTGGGAGTGAATCTGGATACGCTATACAGCTATATTGTTGGGACCACAGTTTAAGGAACGGATAATGCTCTACGGCTATTACCAACTTTCGAAGACAATATCAGCTGTCGCAGGCAGCTCTCTGGTGGGGATACCTACGATGCGCTCATGGCTCGTCTATCACAAAGAAACATACAATGCGCTTGTAGCTCGTCCATTGCATCGGTACGTGTGTTCTTAATCATCCTTTAATCTTCTTTAGTTTCATAGTTTGTTCCAATTCATACCAATCATCATTTGACATAAAAATAAATTTCCAAATATGAGAAATTTGCATGCTTGAACATTCAGGAAATACTTCAATGGACCTAATCTCTATGCAAGATATTAAAGCCAATAATCGGCCATCATGAATTTACATTACATCATTCCAAAAAGGAATTAACAAAATATCCTAGCATGCCTCAAGTTACATTAAATATAAACACGCATTATGTTGTGCATTCAAAGTCTAAAAAAGGCTAAGGAGTGTAGTAATCCCACCCAACTGAAGGTGCCGAAATTTTTCCTTGCGTCCCTTTGATGAGATATATAGCTCAACCCTTTAATATGGCAATAGAAAAATTAATGTAATAAATTTATTAGGCTCTTATTGCCTCTCAAACTTAAATAAAATTTACTAGGCTCTTAATGTAATAAATTTACTAGGCTCTTATTGTCTCTCAAACTTAAAAATTAATGTAATAAATTTACTAGCTCTTTTCCTATCAAAATTATCCATCCATATCAAAATAAATTTATTACGAATAAAATAAGACTTCTAAATATCAAGCTCCCAATTACAGGGTCCAAAAATCTTATTTTTACCTATAAAAGATTCTAGACCTCCAAAAATTCATTCTTCACAAATTTGATAATCTGAAAAATAAAAGTCCTTCTAATGAGCCCCAAATTCCAGTTATTCATTCAGGTTGAATTTAAAATAAATATTGTGCATTCACATTGAATTTTAAAGTGAATAATGAGACTTGGATATTTTTAGGGTACTC
>JAJIYU010013513.1:0-13807 GCA_030144865.1 Tinospora cordifolia
CCAAGGGGGTGGAACTACAGCAGGGATACGTGAGCAGGCCAGAGCAGTAACAGAGCCTGATCCTGACTCCAGCAAACAGCTCATTGAAGGTATTATCGATATCTGTGATACCCCTATGTATGTTTTGATAGATGCTGGATCGACTTTATCTTTTATTGCTGGTTACATGGTAGATAGATTGCATCTATCACCTGTTAGGACTAGCACACCTCTGATTTTGAGCACAGCAGCTGGGGAGAGAACCATGACAAAGTGGAGATAGAGACCACCTAATGAAAATGACTGATATAGCAAGTCAATTAAAGAGTCTGGATATGGGGAGGTTAATGACTCATTTCTTATCCATTTTATCACAAACTCTCTTCTTGCTCAATTTGATGTCTTTAAAACTACTTACAATGCGTTGAAAGAGATGTGAAAATTATTATTTGTGATCACATTTATTTATTATTTTTGTTAGCCTCTCTTATATAATGTTTTTCCATATTGGTGGACGTGTGTATGAAACATTGTATTGTGTCTTAATTTAAGAAATGTTGCGTCCTTAAATGAGACATTGTTTTGTCTTTAACTGAGATATTGTTGTGTCCTTCAGTGAGACATTATTATGTCCTTCAGTGAGACATTGTTCGACCTAAGCATGACATTTATTTTAGTCAACTAATGTACATGCGTTATGAGATTTATCGTTCTTCTCCCCACTTGTTTTATAATATCATTTAATAAAGTCTAAGTGGGAGGATATTAAATAATGAACTTCATTAATTAATAATTATATAATTTATAATTAAATCAAGTGGGGGAATGTTATATATTTTCTGGTTTAATATAAATTATATGATTTATTATCTAATATCAAAGGGCAAAAATGGTAAATTAAAAAATAAAAAGTTATGGAGTTGGTGGATGGAACCAACTCCAATAACTAAATTGTTATTTATAAATACACCAAAAAATAAGTCCTAATCTTTCACAAGATTTTTTCTAAAAAGATTTTATGTGCATATAGTTTTGCTCCCCATCAAGCATTGTACAAGTAGAAATGAAAAGATTGAAGATGTGTTGATTCTCTTTCTAAAATTGGCATCTACATGATATGAGGTATATATATTTATTTATATTAATGTGATTCATGGTAACCTTAGAGTGATAATTTTTCATCAATTATAACACTTTAATAATTGTTGAATTGTTTATCATGCAGTTTGAAAAGAGTAATATTTAGTCATCCAACCACATCAATCAATACAGCTTTTTTTTTTTTTTTAATTATGGGCTGAATTATGTGTATCAAGTTACATATGAAATTAAAACTACTTCTCCCTCTTGATAAATTGATATATTCTTAAAGATCAATTCAAACTAATACAATTAGAATTATTTTATCATTATTATTACTTCAATTAATTAGTTTTACAATTTTTTTATATATATTCCAAATAATAAAACTAGCTATTATTTTTGTAATTGGTAAAATAATCTTTTAAAAATAATTAAAAATAAATATATAGTATTATTTAGAGCAATAATAAAAATAATAAATTGCCATATTCTCAAGATTATTTTAAATTATAAGATTAAGATCAATTTCACAATTAATATTGACAGAATTAAGTTTTAAAATTGTTTTTATTAATTAAAATAATAAAATTAATTTTTTTGTTAAATTAGTAAAATAATCTTTTAGTAAATTCGTATTTGCTATATAGGATTTTAATAATTATTTGGTTGAAAATATTTAAAAAATTATTTTAGAAAATACATAAAAGAAGAAAAAAATAAAAAGAAAAGAAACGCTTGCTAATGTTTAATAAAAGGGCAAACAAAAAAAAAAAAAAAAGGACTTGCGTCCAACGCTAACCGTCAAAATGGCACACAGTCAAATCTCCTATCGTTATTAATATCATCATTATTAGACCCAAGGAAAATATGTCCTCAATTGTATAGACTTCTTATTAAATGCTAAAGACAACTTGCTAATAAGGTGCTATCGTCATTTTCTTTTGGTGCCTTCTCCGCAATGTAATAATAGAAAATTAATGAAATAATTGTTTCAGTCACAATTTTTTTATACACTTATAATGTTTATCATCATAGAATAAAATAAAAAATAAATATTAAAATATATCTCAATCATTTATTTATTTACTATTTATAAATATTATAATTACACAAGAAAGTGTAACTATACCCATTATAATAATGAACAATGCTGAAATAATTGTTTTAATTGTATTTTTATTCAAGTATATCGTTTAGAACTATTGAATGAAATTGTATATACTTCAAGATACCCGTCACTCTTTTATGTAATAGTTATGAACATCACTATTACAATTGAAATTAGTTTTTTTTTTTTTTTTTGTAACTGTAACATTCACAAATTATAGACAAATGATTAACACATATTTTGAAATGTACATCCATTTATTTAAGATGATAAATGTTGCAATTGCACAAAATAAAAATAAGAATATTCTTTTTAGCATTCTCCAATCCAATATTAACCATAACATTAAATATAAGGTATCTCAATTAGGGGAGTGTTATACTGATAGAGAGATAATTTCAATAGACACATTCGGACATTCCTATTGGCATTCATCTAGAATGAATTGAATTTACATTGCCCATTATGAGTCGGGTGCTTCAGCCGTTCAACCATGCCTAAAATGTAATAGACCTGTCACATATTTTATTATTTCTGAGTTTTTAACAAAAAACAAATCATTATTTATTAAGTATTCAGTTTCAATTCTAACCTTTAATTCGCCAATTATTCCTCGAAGTTAGAGGTGTGTTGTAATAGATGTTTTGTTATTATTACTTTCCTAAGGCTTTGACCTTTATTTACAAGAATCATGTTCTCTTGATATAATGATATTTTTCTTTTTATTTTTGCTGTATTAATTGTTTTTTTCTTTTGCTAATATGTTGTTTTTGTCATGGAATTTAGCCCCTTGTGTTAATATTTATTGAATCTTTTTTTTTTCTTTTCTGGATAGAACTTTTCTTTTTTATTGGTCAATTGCAATCTCCAAATTTAAAAAATTTTCAAGTGTACATTTTTTTTATGGTGAATATATATTTTATTGATCCATTGATCACTTTTTTCTCAATCTCCCACAACCTCACGGGAAAATATGATAACTCTTCGACCACATCATATAATTTAATCGATTAGGAAATAAAAATAAAAATAAAACATCGTTCACGTGAAGTTCTAGTACAAAGTAAAATAAAAAGCTGTAACCCGCCGGGGGAGACTCGAGACAGCTACTAGTTAATTTACCATCTCTTATGTGTTGAAAATTACAGTTACTAATTAATTAATTATAAGCCACTCGTTTTCAAAAAATTTCTCCTTGATCAACTCTAAGTATTTGATTAATTCTCATAAATGCAATAAATATATACAAAAACATATAGGGAAATACTTAATATATATGAACTGTTAAAAAATTAATGTATTATTTGAACTACAAAAAATTAAAAAAATAATTTGTGGGCATTTGCATTTTGAACTCTTGTGGCTGAGATCTCGTCTTTGAAGCCCCTAGGAAGACGTCTGTCCTCCTGCCACTCCCTGCCAGATTCACCAATCACATGTGAAGCTCTTGAATATTATACGTGCCACTTGGATCCCCAAAATAAATTTAGAAAAAAAAAAAAAAGAAGAAGAAAAGAAAATAAAGAAAGAATATACGTGCCCCTTACACAACACAAGCAATTAAGGTTCTATCAGGGGAAGTATACACATAAGTATTGTTTATTTAGAAAAGAAGTCAACTTGTCCTTAGATCAAATGGCTCTGGTGTGTATCTTGATTATTAATGATCATGATCATATGAGTAATGTTATGTTATCGAGATGGAGATTCATCTAGAGATTCTATTTGATACACATCATGGGCGGATGATCATATAATTGAGGAAAGGGTGGAGGCAGCGAGGTGGCAATTAAGTTAATTAGAATATAAATCATGATTATTTATTTTATTAATTGTGTCGCTGTTAATATGTGGAAAACTTATTGAGGAAACTCGATAATGAGTGACATTTGTTTTTAAGACGTGAGAACCGAAAGCGGGTTTGTTTATTAATTACGACTCAACCACGGCCCGGAGCATCCCATGACATAAGGCTCCCGTTAGCTTACGGCTATAAAAACCTTCTTCACTCCATCTTCATTTCCTAACACACTCGACCAACAACTACAAGAGCAGCACCAGCAATCTCTCTGCGCCTCTAGACCTAGCTGGCCTCTTCTTCTTCTTCTTCTCTGACCTCTCTTGGTTAACTAATTTATTGATAATTAATTAATGGCTCTCCCTGAAACTCAAGGGAAGACCCTCTCTGATGCCTGGGATTACCAGGGAAATCTAGCTGAGAGGGAAAAAACTGGAGGATGGACTAGTGCTGCCATGATTCTAGGTATATACATCTTAGTAGCTAGTATTGATTCATGTTATTATTAATTCTTACAAATTAAAGTGTATATTGCTTCTGATCTGATTATTAGTTAGTTTTATTTATGTGTATGTATATTAATGTGATGTGATAACAGATAGATAATTGGAGCATTGATTTGTGATTATTCTTTTCTCTTTTCTTTATTTTTATTTTTATTTTTGGGGGTTTGAAAGGGGTTGAATTATGGGAGAGGTTAACGACGTTGGGGATTGCTGTGAACTTGGTTACTTATATAACTGGTGTTATGCATCTTGGCAATGCAACCGCTGCAAACACCGTCACAAACTTCCTTGGAACATCTTTCATGCTTGCTTTGCTAGGTGGCTTCGTTGCTGATACATTTCTCGGCCGGTAATTCTCTTTCTCTAGCTACTTATTAATTTCATTTTCTAATTTCTTTTCTTTATATAGATATATTTATATGTATGTATGTATTTATTTACCTATTTAATATTATTCCTTCTTTGCTTGTGTTACGTCGTTTATATTCTAAAAGCTTTAGTACTTATTCCTTCCCAGGTATCTTACAATTGCCATTTTCGCCACAGTTCAAGCCATGGTAAGACCGTAAATCTATTCCTATTAATTAAACTCTCTTTCTATAAATAGTTTCAACTAAGAAAAATATATATATTTAAAATAAAAATTTCTAACTTGCCCAGATTCATTCAACGCGTCCACAGCACTTAATTATATTGTGGCTTTTTCCAGAAATTAAATATATAAGTTCAGATGCGCATGTTAACTTATCCCACATGTTGGTGCTAAGATGCGCCTAACCAATTTCTCGTCTTCATCTCGTACTTCGTGTGATTATAGGGTGTGACGATCTTAACAATTTCAACCATAATACGAAGCTTGCAACCACCCAAGTGCGAAGTTGGATCGCCATCTTGCATCCAAGCCAGTGGGCTGCAACTCACAGTACTGAATATTGCACTATACCTAACAGCACTAGGGACTGGTGGCTTAAAATCAAGCGTATCAGGTTTTGGGTCCGACCAATTTGATGATTCAGAGCCGAAGGAAAGAAGCCAGATGGGCAAATTCTTCAACTGGTTCTTCTTCTTCATTAATATTGGGTCTCTTTGTGCTGTTACTGTTCTTGTTTACATACAAGACAATTTGGGCAGGCGATGGGGCTATGGCATGTGTGCATGTGCTATTGTTTTGGGACTCGTTGTGTTTTTGTCTGGCACCCGGAAGTACAGGTTCAAGAAACTTGTGGGCAGTCCCTTAACGCAGATTGCTACAGTTCTGGTTGCAGCATGGAGGAAAAGACATGCTGAGTTGCCTTCCGATTGGTCTCTTCTTTATGATCTTGACGACGGTGTAAATGAAGGAGTAAAGAGGAAGAAGCAGAGACTTCCCCACAGCAATCAGTTCAGGTTAGTGTTTTAATACATTGCTTAATCAATTACGTTACTATGGCATGCAGTAGCGCCACTGGTAAATTTCCTTGTTTCATATATATGTTTTTGCTAGTACGTGTACACGAGTAATTGCATTGGAAATTTAAATCTGTAACTAAAAATCAAATCTTAAAAATACGAGGTATAATTAGACTGAAGTTGTTGGTTTAATAAAAGAGAAACAATAATAGAAAAGTTTCAAGCTCGGGTTAAAAAAATATTAATAATATTCTTTTAGATCACTGTACTAGAAGAAAGGTATTATATGTATGAGCTATGAACTTCTTACTAATAAGTTAAAATATAAGTCGGCCACATATTTGCAAGTGACATATTGCAATAAACGTGTTAATTAGATAGAAAATATCTTTTATATCTATAAAAGATATCTTTTATATCTAAAATATATTTCCTATCCTTTAGGGTATGATGCCATGCATGTATAACGCACATTCAATTGCATCATACCCTAAAGGATAAGCTCGATTTCTATGTGAATAATTGTTCAATCATATCACAACTTTATAGATAGTAAAGTATCCGTTCCTCAGAAAAAAAAAATATAACAAGCCTTGTCCCCATCGGTTTGAATTTTGCATGGAGGTAGCCATCAAAATAATTTGGAGAAATAAAGGGATGGCCCAAAGAAAAAATCGCCGACCAGCTACATTATTTTTAAGGAGATTAGACAATCAAACTCACAATAACATCGTTTTCATCAATTGTGTGTTAGCGCATTATTTAAAACATGGTCGAAGTACAACCACAAGCCCTTTATCCTTTATCTGTATCTAGTTACCGGGAAGTCAAGAATCGTATATATATTTTCTTTTTATGCCTTTTGAGAAATTTTTCTTATTTTTGTTTTTCAAATTTCGATCTTATGGCAATAGAAGTAAAAGCAATTAGCCTCACGTTATCAAGGAAAAATAATGTTTAATAATTTATTAATGGGTAAGTAAAAGGGAAAACAAGACTTCCTTCCAAAGCAGTAGGTGCGTTGTCCCTTTTCATGGATACATCGAATCTCCCACTCAAGTATAAAAAATAATAAAAGTAGAATTTAAGCTAATGGGCGAATCGTTGATCCCTGGAATCAAAAAACCACGAGCGTCTGAAATTAGCTGTGCCACCCTGTCCCAATCGGTTCTCTCGCCTTTTGTCTTCTCTTTTCCCATCAGTACGACAAGATGAAGGCCAATCCCGCGTTCCCAACTCGCTTAATTGCACACGCTGTCCGTATTCTGTGAATCATTTCAGAGTCTCTCTACTACCAACATGCCCTCGTGCTATCCTATTCGAAATTTGTCCATATATTAATTTAGATCCATTTTGGTTTTCATTTATACTAGTTAAAGGCATAGGAACACACAGTTATAAATTAAGATAGTGGGTCAATAATTTAAAAAATTTGTATTTTAAAAATTAATATGAGCAAGTTACTTACTAACCATCGTTTATACTGTAATAATTAAAGACTAAAGAAAGATATGTATGCACACTCAAAAATATTAAAGTGGTCACTTTTTTATACAAGAGCAACGCTTCCAACTATAAATGAATAAATATTGTGTCTTGAAATATATATGTTCATTTATTCAGTAATTATAAATATTATATTTACATAAAAATTATTACTTTCATAGATAATTTGCTAGTCGTCGTTAACTCTGAATGTTGCTTTTATTCAATTAGCGCATAGCTGTAAATTTTGGTCAATAAGAATTTTGTCCCAAATTTGTTCACTTTTGATCACATTGTGTGCAAAGATTTACTCCAAATTATATAAACGATCATGAAACTAATTAATGAGGATGAGATTACAGTTTGTATTCCAATTTGACTATGATCAAGCACCCAATGAGTTGTAGATCAGTGATTGTTTAATCATATGCTTGTAACATGATTAAAAGACTATAGATGAAAATTATATATGCGTGGCTATGTGTAGTAATAAATCATGTTGATTTCATGGATTTTTTTTTTCTTATTGGTTTTCATCAGGTTTCTTGACAAGGCAGCAATCAGACAACCCAACGAGGGCAAGCCCGCCATGAACAAATGGTCTTTATCAACAGTCACAGATGTGGAAGAAGTGAAAATGGTGATTAGAATGCTACCAATTTGGTCGACCACAATCTTGTTCTGGACCGTCTATGCTCAAATGACCACATTCTCCGTGTCCCAAGCAACCACCATGAACAGACACATTGGAAGTTCATTCCAAATTCCAGCTGCCTCACTTACCGTCTTCTTCGTCGGCAGCATTCTACTAACAGTCCCAATCTACGACCGCATGATAGCTCCCATTGCCCGAAATCTGCTCCACAATCCACAGGGTCTTACGCCATTGCAAAGAGTTGGTGTAGGTTTAGTTCTGTCCATATTTGCCATGATAGCAGCTGCCTTGACTGAGCATAAGAGACTCATGGTTGCTAGCTCTAGTGGGCTAACTAACAATCCTGACGGCACCGTGCCAATGACCGTTTTCTGGTTAGTTCCTCAGTTCTTATTGGTAGGCTCAGGTGAGGCTTTTGTTTACATGGGGCAGCTTGATTTCTTCCTCAGGGAGTGCCCGAAAGGAATGAAAACCATGAGCACTGGACTGTTTTTGAGCACTCTTTCTCTTGGTTTCTTCTTCAGTTCTATCTTGGTCTCAGTTGTTCATAAGGTGACTGGAAAAAGGCCGTGGCTTTCTGATAACTTGAACCAAGGGAAGCTTTATGATTTCTACTGGCTGTTGGCCATACTCAGCGTCATCAATTTGGTGTTGTTTTTGATAAGTTCAAAGTGGTACGTGTACAAGGAGAAGAGGTTTGCCGAGGTGGGCATTGAATTAGAGGAAGAAGAAGCAGTTTGCGGGCATGTTTGATACGGAATTAGCTTCCCTATTCCATATCCCAAGGTGTTCTTTTTTTTTTTTCTTTTTTTTTTTTTTCAACGTAAGCTTTGAATATGTACAAATTAATGGGTGATCATGAAGTACCGCATGTTGGAATCAAACTAATGCCGAAGTTTTACAAGGCTAAGGTGCCGTATGTATTTTTCACTATGGCAATGTACCTGATGCGCACTTAAATGTGTGAATAACTTCAATAAGAAATGCCCAAATACTTTTCTATTTCAAGAATAACACAAGAAGGATTATATGTAAAAGTTTCGTGAAGTATATGTTGGAAAACATATAAACAATCTATTATAAATTATATATCAGAATATAAATTACTACTTAAATAAATAGAATTAAGTTAGAAAAGAACCAATTGATGACAGAAGCTTGTAGATTGCAATGTCCTAAGACAGAATTTCGTCACTTTCAAGTGCTTGAAGATCAAATTGGCTACTGTCTCCCATGATTCAACTGTCAAAATGATTTTGAAGTACTACAAATCGTTTCTTGCAAACTAGAATTCCTTGTTTAGATCTTGGAAATACGAAATTCAATTAATAAAAATTAATTGATAATATTTTTTATTTATAAAAACGAATGGATATAATTAAAAGTTGTAACTTTTTCAAAAGATAGTTATCAACTGTCAAAAACTGTCTCCAACAGTTATAATTTGAATTAAAAAATAAAAAATAAAAATTAAATTAAATTAAATTCAAAAAAACTAAAATATTAATGGTTTGGATCAAAGACAAAGGCCCAAGGCCCTAGTCTTTGATTTAAATATAAAATAAACTATGTTAACTAATGGGCCCATTATTCCTTTTTCTTCTATTCAAGTTAACAATTAACAAGTTTCTTTTTATTTTCAACTAGTTTTGTTTATTTTTTCAATGTGAGACTATTTATTTTCTATTCAAACTTCAATTTTTACAAACAATATACATGTACATGTAATGGCATCTTCCATCTAAAAAGATGATCCTTCATTTTTTTTATCATTTTTTGATGTATTAATTGTCGTTTGGCCTTTACAAGCCTCAAAAGATTTTTTTACTTTTCATTTTTTAAAGCTATAATTATGGTAAAAAAGAAACTTGTAATTAATAACAAGTACTTTTGATCACATCATGCATGATTAAGCATAATTTTCAATCTTAGATGTGAAGCTAAACGAGCCTAAACCCAATGTGCTCCTATCACTCGATATCTACAATCTAATTGTCGAGCCCCACCAAGTTAAGTTTGTTCAATCACTATTAAGTCTTTCTAGTTGTAACAACAAGAGACATAGAGTAATTTAAAGATTTGTTTTGTGAAGTGCGAAAGGAAGCAAACATTACAGTTAAAACGATGAACAACTACTATCTAACGGAGGGTTATCGTTTATATATTACATACTGTCTTATTGCAAAAATACACAGTTGACCATTTTTTTATTATAAATAAATGACCAGCCTTTAACAAAAACCAAAAAAAAGGAAATGAACTACCACAGGAACTAGGTTATCACCACACCTTTCCTTTTATCAGCCACTGATGAACCTGAAATGGTAGTAGCGTAGTGAGCCTAAATTCTAACACGGCTCAGTAAGTAGTAAAATCAGCATGTTACATATAACCAACATTTCAAAAATAGTACATGCATGCATGAATAGTAGTGATGAAAATATGGCATGTAGTCAAAGTAATTATAAACAATGCAGTAGTTAAAGAAGAATAGTTTGAATACATGCTAGTTGAAAATTGTATTTGAACTAAAGTTTCAAATCATCAAATCCAACCCTATGGTAATCGCTCAAGCGGGTCATAAGTCAGGTATACTGGCCATTCAAACGGGTCATTAGCTAGGCGTATTCCTCAAATATCCTAACTCTGTGCTCAATCCTCAAGTGTCGTCACTCGAGCGGGTCGAAAGCTAGGCGCATTGGTCATATGCCCTAACCCTGTGCTCGGACCTTGAGTCTAATTCCAATCATATCATGTACCCTAATCCTACGCTCAGACCTCGAGACTATGGTTTCATTATCGGTGTACATCTATATATACTTCAAAACCAATTTAATGTAACCATTCACATCATAAAACAATTCAACCCATGTCATTTCACTCATGTTTTATGCAAAAAAATTCAAGTTAAAGTAAATACCTAAATTAAACTACTCACCCCGGGTCCCGCATAGCAATGTCCCATCAACACTTGGTCCAGTCCCACAATATACACTCAAATATGCATTATTTTAACCCAATTTCAATTTTTTTGAGAAACGTGACTCAATTCTCATTTCATTATTCTTAATCGATCTCGGTCATCTTAAATTTAACTTGATCAACTGGTCAAACTTAGTCAGAATGGGTCAACATGATCAATTTTGGTCAAATTAGGTCAAAATGGAGCCAATTGGTCAAAATTCTCAATTTTTCACACTTAATCAATTTTTAGCTTTATGTTCTATTTGCACTACGAATTTCCTAATTTTCCTACTATCAAACCGCATGTTAAATTTGTACAAAATTTTTCAGATTTGGTTGACACTTCCCCAATATTAACCAGAATTTTAGTTTAGAATTTGTGGGCTTTATTTGATAGGGCTTTTAAGTGAGATATCAATTACCTTTAATTTTCGATTTTCATGTGACTGATAGTTACTGTTCATGTAATTTGACCCACTTACCTACTTCAAATGAAATTTGGTACACTTGTTTTTAGGATACCCAGTAAGATTTCCACCAAACTCTAGATCAAAAAATTGAGATTTGGTCAGTCAATTGATATCCCAAAGTCTCAACTGCGTTACAGATTGTTTTTCTATGTTCATGTTTTCCATGACTTTCAAGTATTTGTTTTTCCCATTAAACCTCTAATTTAAATATTGTTTTTTAAACCGATTATGTTTATTTATATCATAAAACATCTCCTATTAAGACTCATTTGAATCAATAAGCAAAGGTGGCCAAAGTCCTACTCAATCATATCCTCACACACTTAGTACGCATTAAATGCAACTCTAACAAATTTTTAAGTACCAAAATACTTATGTGATGAGGCAACTTAGCATGCATGGAAAATCATGAAGACAAAAGCTTATGGTAAGAGACTTACACCTTGTTGTAGCCTCCAGTATAAAGATTACACACCCCAAGTCTTAGCTCAATTGGACGTTGGTAACAACTTCAACCGTTGCCCTAAAGTTGACTCCAAGAACACTTTCTACTATAACAGTTAACAACAAACAAACTTTGGCACCTTATAAACCACATTCAATAGTTTAATTTTTGTTTCCTAACGATTGAAACTTGAAATACACATGACAAAGAGGGGAAAGTGTGCTTTTACCTCAAGAAACAATCTCAGATTGAGTAGGAAATACTCTTGCAAAGTTCAGATCAACATTGTTCTTCTATTCCAATTTTTTAAATATGTTGAACAATCCCACTTTAGTGATCATTTTTGTTTGTAATGGCTATGGGTTTGGACCAAAGGAATATACGGTTCTAGAGAGAGATATAAGAGCTTTCAAATGGTTGTAATCTCAAGTATTTTGGGTTTGGGACGAAGGAGATTAGAGGTGTTGAAGTGAGGATGGTGCAATTGAAGAATGCCAGAAAATCTTTGTTTTGTTGCATGTTTGGAGGTCCCTTGCATTGCCAAATAGCTTGCCACGTGGCTCTTGGGTAACCATGCAAGGTGCCCTACTGCCTAGACTCTGTGGTCTAGCCAGCAATCCTATTGGATAGAGAAACTAGGGCCCCAAAACCAGGGGTCGTGCTAGTTTCTACTACTGGAAATCAATAAAAATGGAGGAAAAGACGAGGAAAGAAGGAAGTTGAGTGCATGGATCACCCAAGCGTATGGGTGGGCCCACGCGCCTTACCTACCCTGCACAGGGCAAGTAGCCCAAGCAACAGCCTGGCTTGCACGGGCCACTCGGCCATGCTCTATTGCAGCCTCACAGGCCTAGCTCATGTTTTTGGGCTCTTGGCCCCTTTTTTTCTCTTATTTTCTCCTTTCCCTCTTTTTCTTTTTCATTTCATTTTCTTTTCTCTTTCCTATATTTATTTATTTATTCTTTTGAAAATTTACTTTTTTGCCTTTCATTTTCTTGAAAACTTTCAAACATACCTTAATTTTTAATATTCATACACTTTTTTCCAAAATCACATATTTTAACCAAAAATCAATATTTTTCTCTCAAAAATCAAATAAATTTTTAAAAATTTATTATTCTTTTCTAAAAATTAAATATTTACTCCAAAATTCATATTTTCTCCCTAAAAGTCACATTTCCTCAATAATTAAGTATTCTCTTTTCAATAATTATATTTCTCAATTAATCTAAATTTCTAAAAACTTTTTATTTATTTATCTTCATTTATTCACTTACCCATCATTTTCTTTCAAAATTAGCTCAAATTCTTTTTGAATTGTTTCATAAATTCTAGAAAAATATGGTCGAATGCATAAAATCAATTACACCAAAATTGAAGGTCATCACATTAATAATGATAAACTTTCAAATACTACTGACACATGTTTATTGGATGTTATTATCCATTAATAAAAACAAACATGTGAATGCTAGACCAAGGCATTCAAGACTGTCGGGACCCCTTCCCTAGGCCGAAGGGCGACCCGACCGGCACGGTGGCTCAACAAACTGACTCATCGAGTCGAGTCTTCCCAGCCGCCGTTAAGCCTTCCCAGCCTCGACATCCATGCCACATCAGAATAATTTAAACATCAATTTAATTTAAGTGCAAAAGTAAACGATACATTACATGTTATCATGTTCCAAACGTACAGTTTGACCATTAAACAGTTTCAGACGTACAAAATATGACCGACCTCAGATAGAAACAAAAAGAAAACAGAGGACCACTCCGGGACTAGGCTATCACCACGCCTTTCCCTCTATCGGCTACTGAGGAACCTGAAATGTTAGTAGAGTAGTGAGCCTAAAAGTCAACGTGGCTCAGTGAGTAGGAAAACCAGTATATCATCTAACTAGCACTCCGAAAATCGTGCATATATG
>JAJIYU010013514.1:0-13835 GCA_030144865.1 Tinospora cordifolia
TGGAATGTCAAGTGTGTGTCACTTGTAAAGTAGCACGGACCCAACCCACATATTGGTTAAGTCCACTGTCAAAAAGAACGGTGGTTAGGTCCAACACTCAAATCAAATAAATATGGGGGTTGGGGTGTTACATTTCACCTGTTGTTCCAGGTTGATCTCTTGTTCTAGAGTTAAAGCCTTTTCCACAACATATTTATAAGTCTTTAGGCTCAATGTTTTCACTATCTTTAAGATCTCCATCTTGAGACCCTATGTGATACCCCGACCCCAAAGAAACAAGTTTTATGCTCAACCACAGGGCGAGTTGGGTCCTATGTTACATTTATAAGTACGCAACTTGCATCTCATATCCTTTATTCAACACTTATGGAAACGACATGCTTATATCACCATGCATTAAAATTTAATTTAATAATGCTATTCATTTAAATAAAGAAACTTACATACTTAATATAACTCATAAACTTGAATATGTAACTCTTTAATTGAAATAAAGATTTAGTAGAAGTCTAATAGAAAAAAACTTTGGCAATGTGCCCTTCGATTGTAATTAAAATGGAAACCATTATTCATGATCTTCATGGTTCATTCAATTTCCTGAAAAAAAAAAGGAGGGATGAGCAAACAGCCCATTGGATCATCCATCAAAAAACTAGCTTATTATTTCAAATTTCTAAGACATCCAAATTCACACACTTTCAAACATTAAGTGATTCATACATCAAAGTGGTTCAATTTGATGTTATGACTGAAGGGTGTTTTATTCCCTTGATGTTCTTAAATTAGATATCCCTTTTTAGGGTAGAAAGATATTTCTTTGTTACTTTCCATTGGATGCCACATACCAAGTATCCCTTAGTTACACTTTGCAACCACATAGTCCAAGCATGTGTTAAAAACACCCATTGCACTAATACGGGTCACTATGACAATATGTGGTTCTTATCTTCACTTTCTCAAGTTTAAAGTCACATAATCATGAAAAGAAATTCAAAATATAAATTTCAAAATTTTAAACAAGCATGGAAACATCATATGGCATGCTTGAAACTTTGAAATAAATCCTAAACATGAATTCTAAGCATGATATCCTCTCATGAGTGATTAAAACATAAAAAACATGCTAAATCAAAAGTAAAACATGATTAAACATACTAATAATTGATATTAAACATGTTAAAATCAAAACTAAACATGCATGAATACGCTAGGAATTCAAAATAAGAAGATAGTGTTCTCGAAATCCCCTCCACCTTAGTAGTAGTTCTTTCAAAATTCAAAAAAGGTTTCCCAATGTTTAACACTTTCAAACACCAACAAAAATCACTTCAACAACTCTTTAAAACACTAAAATAAAAACTTCTCACACAAGAGAGAAAAGAGAAGTGAGAAGGGGTGCCAAGAGAAAGGCTTAAAACAAGCAATGAGGAAATCTCAATTCTTGCTTTTGGACGAGAAGAATGTGAGTAAGAGGGGGTTTATATAGATGTTCATGACCCAAAGGGGGGATGTCTACATTAGTTTGGGCAGCTCACAAGGTTGGGCAAGTTTCCAATCAAGAGTAGAAGATTTGGGTGAAAAAAGGCAAGTGAGTTTGTGGGCCCACTAAAGCTTGACAAATCCTCATGAGCTAATATTTGATTATCTAATTTCTCAAATAATATCAGAGAATAATTTCAGACTTAGAATCATACTAATATCAGTGTAGGACGTCCTTTAGTGGATAAGAGATTCTCATAAAACTTTCTATTTTGGTCAATTGCTTACTCATTACACAAACACCCATATGACATACTTTCCATTCCCTATTCTTGGGTGTCAAGCTTGAGGAGTATGCAATCAAACTTGAAGAAACACTATATCATGGTTTGATATTCAAATCTAGGCTCAAGGAAACCTCCTAATTTAGTTCAAACTCAAGAGGTGGCACACCCCTTAGTGTGCTCTCTTGAATTGGCACCAAAAGGAGAGAATGGAGAGTTTCTATTTTGGGATTTTCATTTGGATTTCCTCCTTAAGGTGACGACGATGGTTCTCTAGTGAGCACATTTCACACACTTAGAACTTGTAAGTTTGGAACATGGCACATGTGAGGCACACACATGAGTGTAGACATCCATGAGGTGTGTGGTACACTTGATCATTTTTCCTTGGTACATGGGATCATTGCTCATAGTTTCTAACTAGGTCAAACGTCCCATTGGTGTGAGTGTTCAGAATCATTTGTGTGCTACATGTGATCATTCTACAATGGTTCAAACAAAAGAAACATCCCATGGAGCTTTGGGTAGGGTGGGGGTGCACATGATCATGGTGTTTTACCCATGTGACTTGTACATGCCTAGGGTGGCCATGGCTTTATGGGTTCACAAAAATAAAATAAAAATTAATATCTTCTTCTTTGTAAAGAATTATGATTTATAACCTATAGTTTTGGAATCACATGAACCTAATGCACATTTTAAGGTATGGTTTGGCCCGATGTGATTTACCCTCAAAAACTTTCCTTATTTAGGACCGACTAAGCTCACTAGGCAAATGAAAATCCAAATCTTGGCTAATTGTCCTAATTTTTTGATATATCATTCATTTTGTTTGTTCATGTCATTCCATTTCTTTTCAAGTCATTTCGATTCCCCGAAGTACCCTAAATGCCAATTCTTTCCTAATTTGGACCCCCCTAAAGGGTGTTTGGCAAATGAAAACCCTAATCCTGACCCATTGTTCTAAATTTTCGATATGTTGTCCAATTAGTTGGTTCATGTCACCTTATTTCGTTTCAAGTTGTTTTGGGTCCCTAAGGGTCACTAAATGAGGGTTTTGGAACTTACCAAATTTAGCCCTGAAATGAGCCTATATTCATTTTGCACCCAAATTTCACTAAAAAAATGATATATTTCATTTAATTGAGTATAGAGAATTCAGAGTATTACACCCTATGCAAAATGACTAGTCTTCATTCTTTCTCCCCTTATTAGGTCTGGTGAAAATTTAGCTAGTTTAGTGAACTTCCTTTCATACTCAGCCACAATCATCTCTCTCTGGTTCAACCAAATGAAATCTTCCTGTAGCTTGTTCAAGGTTGATTCCAGAAGGAACTTTTCATAAAAGATCTCCATGAATTTCTCTTAGCTCATGGCATCAACATCAATGTTAGGGTCCATCCTCATCATATGCCAGTGCCACCCTTCGTGTCCCAGTCACCCTTAACACATTCAAATGTTTTTCCATTATTTGATACCAATGGTCCACCGCGATATAGTTAGCTATTCCTTCAAATTGTGGAGGGTAGAGCTTCTGTAGTTCCATTAGCATCTTCTTCTATTTCTCAGCATCCAGATCCTCCTGAGTCTTCTGACGTTTGAGAGCTAGGGCCACAGGTGTTGGCTGCTGAATTTGGACGGGTTCAGGAACTGCCTAAGGGAGTATCTGGGGTAGAGCTCTAATTAGTTGATCCATAGCCCTCCGAGCAACTTCATTCATCATATTCTCCATGCCAACAACTATTTCTTGATCCCTCTACTCTATCTCATTAGAAGTGGTGGATCGAGTAGCATACCTTCTTATTCCAACCATTGTCTACAAATTGAGTAGATTGTTAGTACCGAACGTTCATACTTTCATGACTCTAGATTCATGTTTCTAGGTTCTCGATTTGTTCAGTGGCCTAACAATTTATGCTTTTAGGTTATTTTTGTTCTTGGGCACAGGATTTGGTTTCATATGGCATACATATAAAAAAAAAATTAAGCATGCTTTTCAAACATCATACAATAAAGTAATTTCATGCGAGGATAGCAAAATTTTAGGCTTCCATCTAATCTTCTAGGTTCAAGTATCTCATACCACTCTAGCCCTTCCACTTAGACTTTTACTCAGAATATTGTCACACCCAAACAATTTCGCTAATGTCTTGATAATTAAGGTTTCGCGAGCCCACTATACCTGACCGTCCCAAATTAGCCAAGCATAGAAAAAAAAGTTCTTCCAAAGGTACTGATCATTCACCAAACATGGTTCGTTATTCTCTAAGTCCATGCCTTGTCCATACCCTTAAATCCCTATGCATCCCATACTACATAGAAACCAGAGATACAAAATCTTCTCGATCTCATGTCTTGACCAAAAAATAATTCTGTTCTCATATATTTTTAGTTTCTAACCTATGTCCTAAAGTTTTATGCTTTTAATCCACTGTTCCACCCATGTATCTACCTAAGGTCACTTCCCTAGACCCAGGGTTTTAGTCTGGTTGACTCGCAACCTCTATCTAATCAAGATACAACCTTGGGCATCTTTTTCAACTTCTATTTAATTTCTTGCTCTAATTTTTCCACCTTCTAATTTTTTTTTATAGAAAATAAGAGTGTTTTTCAACTCAAACCACTCGTACAAGCTGGTGGGACAGCCTCCAGATTGGACGGTGAGACCAAAATCTACTTAGCAATTACGCTTTCTAGGGCGAGATAACCCACCTCCCTTTCAAAGTTTAGTTTTAATTGGAGCAAGACTTACCCACTATTAGTTCAACTTGCAGTCTTTGTGTTCAAACAAAACATTTCAAAACATATCTTTCCTTTTTGAAAACACTTTCCAAAACAGTTTTCAATTTCAAAATAGAAGGTAGGGCATTCAAATTTTAACTCAAAGCATAAGTCAAACCTAATTGAGTTAATACTTTTTAAATCTAATACCACCATTGGTATAAGATTAAACTTTTCTAATTCTAGCCCAACAACACATGTTTAGGCTTAACTTTCTATTTTTAGCCCAGTGTTCTAATAATTGTGCTCGATACCACCTTGTAACACTGCAACCCCTAAGACTTGGTTGTTTAGCTAATCACAAGGCAGGCCAAGCCATGTTGCAATTTACAACTACACAACTTGCATCACATTCTATTTCAATTATCTCAACTCTTATTATTTCATATTGAGTACACAACCCAAACAAATTAACATTAATTTAATAAGATTATTATAAGGGAGATAAAAAAAAATCTTTAATCTTTATTCATTCAATAAAATAATAAAGAAGTACATACTTGAATTTCAAAAAAAAAACAAAAGAGTACATAACTCAAATTTAAAACTACATTCAGTGGAAGTCTTAATTAAAATAATCAAAATTTGGGTAACATACCCTTGCATATAAGTTTCCAAATTTAAAACTCTATCTAATTTTCAATAGTCTTCATGATTCAATTTTCTAAAAATAATAAGAGGGGAAAGGGTGAGCACATAGCTTAGTGGATCATTCCATAAACAACAAAATTACTAATTCAAATCAAAAGCATATCCAAATTCAAACACTTTTAAACAATTAGGAGATTC
The DNA here is from genome assembly GCA_030144865.1 of Tinospora cordifolia. NCBI lineage: Eukaryota > Viridiplantae > Streptophyta > Magnoliopsida > Ranunculales > Menispermaceae > Tinospora > Tinospora cordifolia. The sequence goes on from JAJIYU010013514.1 coordinate 5,334, forward strand.
AAACAACATTTTGGTTATAGTTGACATTAAGACTGAAAGAGGTTTCAATCCCTTGATGTTCTTATCAAAGCACTTTACTCTTGGATGGAAAAACAATTCATCTTGTCATATTCTAAAGGAAAAAGGATCTCATGTCCACATTCCAAGCACTTTGGGTCATACCCTTTAATAACCTGAATTCTCTATACTCAATCAAATGAAATTTATCATCAATTCAGTGGAATTTGGGTATCAAATGAAACCAGGTTCATTTCAAGTCTAAATTTAGCATGTTTCAAAACTATAATTTAGTGACCTTTAAGGACTCAAAACAACTTGAAATGAAGTTAGGTGAGTATCTAAAAATTAGAACAATTGGTTGAAGTTAAGGTTTTCATTTGCCAAATGCCCTTTGGGTGGTCCAAATTAGAAAATATTGTTATTTAGGATACTTCGAGGGATTAAAATTACCCGAAACAAAACAGAATGACATGAACTAATAAAATGAATAACATATCCAAAAATCAAAACAATTAGCTAAGATTTATATTTTCATTTGCCTAGTTACCTCAAAGGGTCTTAAATAAGAAAAGTTTTTGAAAGAAAATCACCTAGGGCCAAACCATACCTTAAAATAAGGAGATATTAATTTTTATTTGATTTTTGTAAATCCATGAAGTCATGGCCACCCCTAACATGTGTAAGTTACATGGGTGGAACACCATGATCATGTGCACCCTACCCTACCCAAAGCACCATGGGACATGTCCATTATTTGAATCCTTGTAAAATGATCTTATGTTCCATGCAAATGATTCAATACACCCACATTAGTAGAAGTTTTATATGGCCTACAAACCATGACACATGATTCCATATACACCTCCACTTGATTGTGTACACCCACACCCACTTAAGTCAAAATCGGCCCAACCATGTACATGTGTGTGTGCACACATGTGAGCAAACCCTACTTAGAAAGCTTCTTGGAACCAAGATGAACATCTTTAACTATTATATGGTGTCCTCTCAAATTTGATATTGTACACCCATGCTTGATGTCCAATAAATAAGAGAATAGGAAAGTATTCCTTGTGTGTTTGTGTGATGAGCAAGCAAGGAAACCAAAAAGGAAAGTTGCCATGAGCACATATGGGACATCCCATTTGAATTAGAATATGATTTAAACCTCTTTTGTGTTCACATATAGTTAGGAAACAAGATCGTAGCCATATCTTTTGAATTAGAAAGCTATAGTGGTCCCACTCGCCAAACATTATTAGCACACTTGCCATCTTTATGCAAACCATCCCCTTATGACTTTGGAAACATGCCGAAATGTGGTGAATTGGCCTTGCTACCCTAGATGCCACCTTGTGGTCATAAACACCTATAAATACCCCCTCTTGTTCACATTCATCTCATCCAAAAGCAAAGAGTTAACATTTCCCTCTTTGCTTGTTCTTGCCTTCTTCTTTGCACCCCTTCTCACTCTCTTTTCTTCCTTATGTGAGAAGTTGTTATTTCAGTATTTTAGAGAGTTTTTGAAGTTTTTGTTTTGGTGATTAGAAGTTCTTAAAGTTATGAAAGTGATAGAAAAGGGGAACCTCTGCCGGATTCTACAAAAAAACTCAAATTAAGGTAGAAGGGATTTCATGAACTTCTACTTTGCTCTTTCAAATTTCTAGCATGTTCATGCTTGTTTGAATTCTAATTTTTAGCATGTCTTATTTTAATTTTAGCATGTTTTAATCATATTTTAATTTTAGTTCAACATGTTATTATGCTTTAATCACTCATGAGAGCATACCATGCTTAGAATCCATGTTTAGGATTTAATTCAATGTTTCAAGCATGCTATGTAATGTTTTCATGCTTTTTTGATTATTTAAAATTTTGATATTCACATTTTAAATTTCTTTTATAATTATTTGATTCTTAAATATAAGAATTTGAAGATAAGAACCACATACTATTATAGTGACCTGTATGGGTGTTGCGGGTGTTTTTAACACATGCTTGGAGTGTGTGGTTAAGGGGCGTAATTAAGGGATACTTGGTATGTGGCATCTAATGAAAAGTGACAAAGAAATGTCTTTCCATTCTAAAGAGGGGTATCTAAATTATGAACATAAAGGGAGTAGAACCCCTTTCGGTCTTCACGTCAACTACAACCAAAAAGTTGCTTGAATCACTTAATGCATGAAAGTGTTTGAATTTGGATGTGCTATTGATTTGAAATAGTAACTTAGTTGTTTAATGAATTATCCACTGGTCTATATGCTCCCCTATTCCTTTTATTTTTTAGAAATTTGAAATGCATAATCAAGCTTGCTAAGGACTTAAAATGTCTATTTTTAGAAAGTTTCTATGTAAGGGCATATTGCCCAAATTTTGAATAAAGACTTTTGCTGAATTTTTGTTTTAAATTTTAGAGTTATGTACTCCTTCTTTTGATTACATGAATTCAATAAAGTACTTCCTTATTTTATTTTGAATAATAAAAAGTTTGAAGTTTTCCTTTATTCACTTATATTATCTTGTTAAAAATTAAACTAAATAGAAGTATATTTATGAGTATTTCAATAAGTGTTAGAATAAAGGAATTGAGATGCAAGTTGTGTATTTGTAAATGTAACATAGGACCCAACCTACCTTATGGTTGAGCTTAAACATGTCTCTAGGGGGTTGGGGTGTTACAAAGGTAGTATTAGAGCCTAGGCATTAGTTGTTGGGCTAAAATTAAAAAGTTTCTTCTGATACCAAAGGTGATATCAGACCCTAGGCTTTAGGTGCCTTGGGCTAGAATTAGAAAGTCAATTAGTGGTTGTCAGAATATAATTAGAAACTCAAATTAGGGTTTCACTTTGAATCGAATCGAATCTTGAATGCCTTCGGCTAGAATTATAAAGTCAATCAATGGTTGTTTAACTAGAATTAGAAGCTCAAATTTGGATTTCACTTGGAATTGAATTGAATCTTGAATGCCCCACCTTCTATTTTTTAAATTAAAAAATGTTTTAGAAATTGTGTTCAAAAAAGAAATATATGTTTTTGAAATATTTTATTTGGATACAAAGATTACAAGTTGAGCTGATAGTGGGTAAGCTTTGCCCCGAGTAAAGCTAAACATTGAAAGGTAGGTAGGTTATCCCACCCTAGAAAGCACGGTTGCTAAGCAAACTTTAGTTTCGCTGCCTAATTTGGAGGTTGTCCCACCAATTGATACGAGTGGTTTGAGTTGAAGAACACCCTGACTTTTCATATAAAGAAAATTAGAAGGTTAAAAATTAGGGCAGGAAATTGATTAGAAGTCAAAAAAATTGCCAAAGTTGGTATCTTGACTAGATAGAGGTTATAAGTCAACCAGATTGAACCCAAGGTCCAAAGGAAAGACCCTTGGTAGAAACATGGTGTAGCCATGGGTAGCACAGTAGATCAAAAGCATAAATCTTTAGGACATAGGCTAGAGATTGAAACTTGTGTGAAAACAAAAAATTGTTTGATTTGAACACAAAATTGGGAAGCTTCTATATCTTTCAATTTCTACGTAGTATGGGATGCGTAGGAATTTGTGGTTATGGAGGAAGCCTAGACTCGAAAAATGATGGACCATGTGTGGTGAATGATCGGTAACTCTAGTAGAACAAATTTCTCTATGCTCAGTTGGTATGTGATAGTTGGGTATAGTGGGCTCGGGAACCTAAGTTATCGAGCAATTTGATAAATTGTTTGGGTGCGGCTCTATTCTGGGTGAAAGCCTAAGTGGAATGAGTAGAGTGGTATAGGACTGTAACACCCCGAAATTTTATGAAGGTGTACACATCAGTTACTAATAATAAAATAAAAATATAGATTTTAGAATTAAAAATGATTTAGAAAAAAATACGATGTTCACAAATAAATAAATAAAATAATAATAAATGAGTTAAAATCTTATTTTCTATGCATAGGCTATATAGTTTGGAATGTTAGTGTATGAAAAATAAAAATTAAAAATTCAAGATTTGGTTGAAAAAGAAAAATGAAATATTGGTTGCAAAAGAAAATTAAAAATAATAATAATAATAAGATATCTAAAGTCAACTTTGGAAACTTATTATTGGGACCAAACTTAATGAAGAAAAAGAAGAAAAGAGAAACGAAATTTCTGGAGAAAGATGAATTTGGAAATAAAATGATGGAATTTTGGGCGGTGAGGTTGGTCAAGATTTCTAGATAAATCAAGCAAGACAACATCTGAATTTGGGGGAAGATTCTCAAACAAAGGAGAATGAAGAATCCGAATAATAAAGAGGATTTGGTGGTTGTTGTCGGCGAAAGAAGAATGAAGAGCAAAACCAGAATTTTCTTATTTTGCTATAGCCAAACAAATCGAGGAAGAGGGATGATGTAACACCCCAACCCCCGTATCTTTAAGCATTGGACACAACCACCATTCTCTTGATGGTGAGCTAAACCAAATGGCGGGCCGGGCCGATGTTACTTTACAAGTGACACACACTTGATTTTCTTTATATTTCAATTATTTCATGCCTTGATTGTATTTAACAGAACATAACTTAAATTTAAGAATTTAATAAGGCAATAGTATAGGAAATAACTAAAATTTATAAACTCAATTAATTAAATAAAATTGAGTACATAATTTGATCTTGAAGAAAAACTATTACAGCGGAAGATTCAAAACTTGGGGAACATGCCCTTACATAGAAATTAAAAATGTTTTAAATAAAAGAATCTAATTAATTTTCATGGTCTTCATGTAAATCAATTACCTGAAAAATAAAAGGAAGGGGTGAACACATAGCCCAGTGGATCTTTCTAAACATCTAAATCATTATTTCAATTCAAACAAACCAATCATATCAAACACTTTTGTACATTAGGCAATTCAAACAAATGTCTTGTTTATGGTTGACATTCGTACCGAAAAAGTTTAATCTCTGTGTTCCACATCGTAGGGAGAGAGAATGACAAACGGAAACTCAAACCTCATTATCTATGAAGTGGGATCACTCTTGGAAACCCAATTCAAAATCGTCAATGGTAAACCGACAAGCCGGGTCGGGGTGTAGAACACACACGATGACACTATGCAGTCCATCATCGCGTCGGTACGTGGATTGAATCATTATTTAATCTTTTCTTAGTGATAGAACACACAATATTGGATTAAACCATCGATGCAACATATACAAACATGAATCATTAAATATTTATTCATGGCACAATACATGTATAACATGCATGAGTATTCTAAATTTCTAAACATGCATAACACGTATATTCATGGCACATCAAATAAATAAAGCATGCATATTAAAAACATATATTCAATCAATCATCTTCAAAACATTATCACACATGCAAGACTTATTCAAATTAAAATAAATAAGTAGAAGTTAGAAGTTACTTCCACCTTAAATGCGTCTCTTCTGCACACTTCTGAAATTTGGCAGAATTCCGTTACTTCAAGGCTTCCAAACACTCAAGAACTCTCAAGAACAGCTCAAGATTACTTAAGAATTGAGGGGATTGCTAAGAAGAAGGCTAGAGAGAGTCAAGAGAGACTAGTATGCTCTTGATTTGGGATGAACACAATGTGAGCATTAGGGATCCTTTATATAGAGTTCAAAATAGTGTAGAATGGTAACTTTTTGGTGTTCTCCTTGTAGGAAACTTGCCAATTATTCAAAATTCTTTGCCCCCCAAGTATAGAAAAATAGCAAGTGTATTGGGAATTTTAGGAACACAATTTTTGAATTTTTTTTGGATTTTTTTTCATTATTTTCAGTTTAATCAGATAACAAATACGGGCTATTGATGATCCTCGATCGTAGCATCAGATCGCGATCAAAATTTTTTGATTTGTTGTGGTTCGTCGGATTTCCTCGATCGTAGCATAGATTAGGCGCCTCAAATCTCGTCCGTTAGATGGGCCTCGATTGCAGCACGGACGTTTGCCATCAACGAAATCATTGTGGTCCGTTGATCAGCCTTGAGCACAGTACTAAATTGCGATTAAGATTAACAAATTCGCTGTGGACCGTAGATTAGCCTCGAGCACAGCACTGGATCGCAATTAAAAAAATAGCTTTGATCTTCACCATTGGATGGACCTCGAGTGCAGCATCAGATCTTGAACATCGATCTAGGCCGCACGATGAACCTCGAGTGCAGTGTCATTCGTAATCAAAAGAGTGAATCTGAACCATTAGATCAGGCTGATCATATCTGGGCCATTGGATTACGCTGATCCGGTGTTCTTGGGCGTTGTTTTGGGCTTTGATTTCATTCGTTGGATCGGACAGATTGAGTTTAGACCGTTGGATGTAGTTTCTTATTACCAAATTTGATTTTTAAGGTTGCTATTATCCGAAAATTGTCAATTGCACACTTCCTAATTGATGTAAACATGATTTTTGCCCATGTCTTTCTATTTTATCAATTTTTTAATATTCACCCCTTTCTAATTTTTTTAATATTGTATTTATTAGATATATTTCTATTTCCTTAATATTTTTAATGCCAATAATTAAATAATCTACATTTTTTTATTTCTATATATTTTTATTTATTTCATATTTGATTTTTAGATAATCATTTATGTAATTATAAATTGATATTTATATAATGTTTTATTTATTTTAAATAAATACATGCATACTACATTTTTATTTAATTATGAAAATTTTTCTATATACATATTCCTATAATATGTAGTATTAACATTTATTATGCTAACACACACATTATTCATACACACATTAACCTATATATATATGTGTGTGTATATATACATATATATATATATATATATATATATATATACTTTATTTCTTTTTTTTTCTATTCATTATTTCTTAAGCAACTCTTTTAATTTGACATTTTCATTTAAATATCAAATTAAGGTTTTATTTGCCTATTTTATTTTACATCTAAATATTTTATATTATTTTTTATTTTCTAACCCATAATTTGCACCCAAAGATGTCTTAAAATCTTCAAAATTATTTTCACTTGACTTATTTCATTTAATTTCCTTAAACTTATTTATATTTAATTATTTGACAAAATTTTGGGTTATTACATATGAAATTGGTGATTTCTAGGGCTTGATTTCGTGTAAATTTGAGAAACAAATAAGAGGTGCTATTGGTGCATTTTTTTAAGAAGAAGATGAGTAGTGCATGATGCGTTTTCAGATTTGGGGCATTTTTAGATTTGCTGGTTTGGCAATGAAGATGTTGAACAACGAACATGGGCTTTGTGATTTCAAGCAAGAACACAATTTGGGGCAAAGAAGAACCGTGAGTTGTTGGCCTTGTGATTGAGGGTTTTGATGCAGTGTAGACGATGAACAACAAAGTGATTAGGGTTTTTTTGTGGTAAGATGTTGTGGGTTTCAAATTTGGGGCTTGTGGGTTTGAGGATGTGTGTTTTGCGATTTAGGGCTTTGATTCTTGGTTGATGCTGGCCATTATATGTGAGCAAAGAAAAGAGAAGAAGCTTTGTTGCTGGTTGGACGAAGAGGAAGCTGGTATGTGGTATGATTTTGAGTCTTGTGAATGTGTGGTGACAATCAGAATAGAGGAAACGAAGAGAGAAGATGCATGGCTGTCATTGTTGTGTTTGTTTTAAGAAGAGAGGATATTGATTGTGTTGCTAGTGTGATTTTGGGTAGTGAAGCATAAAACCGGCTTTGTTTTGGTTGTTGCTGTGTGTGGGAAAGAAGACTGGAAAATAAGTAGAAGCTGCATGTGGTGTTTTCTTGCAGAGAAAGAAGAACACTATTGCTGTTAGATGAAGGACGAAAACCAGCAGCTTCTGTGTGTGTTGTGGCTGAACAAACAAGATGGAGGTTTGAAAGATGAGTGCCTGATGGATGGTCGATGAAGAAAAGGAACATGTGAACTTGTTGTTGGATTTTGGCGTGCGACGAAGAACGAAAACCAACAACACTGTTGGTGCGTTGTTGCCGTGTGTGCGCAAAGAAGAAATTTTCAACTGATGCGTTCCTACGTGAAAGAAAATCTTCAACAAAGAAATTTCGCGCATTGCTCCATTTGTTCGTGTGACAAAGACGACGAGCAAGGCCTAGTTGCGAATCCGAATTTGAGAGGTATAATTTTAGATTTTAAATTTTGATTTGAAATTTATTTTCATTTGATTTTAGGTACGAGATAAAATGAAATTTAGAATTTTAAAACCTTATTGAATATTTTGGTGGAAATATTATTTTTGAGGCATGTAGATTTTGAATAGATGGTGGAAATATTCTTTAGAAACCCAATTTAAAAGATTTTGCGGATACAATCCTAATTTAATGTAACACCCCAACCCCCACATTCCTTGAGTTTTGGACAACCACCATTATTTTGACGGTGGACTTAACCAATTGGCGAGTCAGGCCGGTGTTACTTTACAAGTGACACACACTTGACTTTCTATTTTTCAATACCACATGCCTTAGAATAAATTCAATAGTACAAATTCATATTTAATAAAATCAAGGCAATT